>JAUDYJ010000016.1:13888053-14106969 GCA_030761175.1 Masticophis lateralis
AAAGCTGGTGGGAAATGTAATAGTTTGAAAGATAGACTCAAAATTTAGAAGGACCTTTACAGATTTGAACACTTGGCCCTATCCAACAAAATGAAATGCAGTGGTGAGAAAAGTAAGGTTTTATACTTAGGCAAGAAAAACCAACTGCATAGCTACAAAATAAGTGGTACCTTGCTTGATAACAGTAAAACTGTGAGAGGGATCTAGGTATCTTAGTGGACAATCACTTAAATATGTGGCAACAGTTTGCTGTAGTTGCAAAAAAGCCAATACAATTCTAGACTGCATCAACAGAGGAATAATATCTAGAACACATGAAGTGTTAGAACCATTTTATGCTACTTTGGTAGGACTCCACTTGGAATACTGCATCTATACCACGATACAAAAAAGCTGAGGTTCTAGAAATGGTGCAGAAAAGAGAAAAAAAGGTGATTAGGGATCTTGGGGCTATAACATATGATGACCTGTTGCAGGAACTAGGTATGTCTAGTCTAACAAAGAGAAGGACTAAGGATGACATATCTTTGGGGGGCAGTCACAGAGAAGAGAGTGGTCAACTTCTTAAGGCACCTGAAGGCAGGATAAGAAATAACAAATGGAAACTTATCAAGGAGACAGCCAATCTAGAACTAAGGAGAAATTTCCTGACAATGAGAACAATTAATCTTCTTAATTGGCTTGTTTCCAGAAGTTGTGGATCTCCATCACTAGAGGTTAGGAAAAGATTGGACAGCCATTTCTCCAGAATGGTAGAATCTCCTGTTTGAGCAGGGTGTTGGACTAGAAGACCTCCAAGATCCCTTCCAATTCTGCAATTCTGTATTCTGTATTGGTTTAATGACATACTATACATCTGCCTTTTTAAGAATTAACAGATTTTGAAATGTTGAAAGCCAATGGCTGTTCGTTAGTTGCACTGATATTCCTTTTCATTGCTTAATGCATTGTAAGCCGCCCTGAGTCTCAGAGAAGGGCGGCATATAAATCAAACCAATAAATAAACAATAAATAAATAAGAAATAGCAAAAAAAATGAACCAATACATCAACAGAATTGAGAAGTATAATCTGACCAAGAGTCACTAAGCCTAGAGGTTGAATTGGGTTTTTGCTCAGGCTTTTAAAGTAAAGAACTAGCATTCAGCCCATTATCCTACAATCTGGAAGGATTTAAGTCAGAACCAAGCATCTTTTTGCTCTGCATGTTCCTCATCCAAAGCTTCTGCCGCTATTGAATTAAAACTTCTGGTGAAAGAAATCAGAAGCCTTTGAGAAGATAGAATGAAAGCAGTTATGTCAAAAAACCTAATGTAGCTGGACACATTCACACCACTGATAATGCTAAGCAATATTAAAATGGATTGAGATTGTGCAAATGCAATTTTAGGCTTTAGCTGATTTGTCTGAAATACAGGTAATCCTTGACTTACAACAGTTCATTTAGTTACCATTAAAAGTTACAACGGCACTGGAAAAAGTGACAAGACCATTTTTCACAGTTACAACTGTTGCAGCATCCCCATGATCAGGTGATCAAAATTCAGATGTTTGGCAACTGGTTCATAGTTATGACCGTTTCAGTGTCCCAGGGACATATGATCCCCTTTTGCAACCTTCTGACGAGCAAAATCAATGGGGAAACCAGATTCACTTAACAGCCAGGTTTACTAACTTACTAATTGCAATGATTCACTTAACAACTGTGGCAAGAAAAATCATAAAATGGGGCAAAACTCACTTAACAAATTCTCACTTAACAACCAAAATTTTGGGCTCAATTGTCATCATAAGTCAAGGACTACCATTATGTTATGATAATTTAATCGCATGGTATGGACATTGCGCCTTCTAAAAACAACTACAAGTAGTCCTCAATTTACGACTACAATTGAGCCAGAGGTGGGTTTCAGCAGGTTCTGACCAGTTCTGGAGAACCGGTAGCAGAAATTTTGAGTAATTCGGAGAACCGGTATTAAAAATTCTGACTGGTCCCACCCCCATCTATTGTCTGCCTCCCAGCTGCTGCTGCCGGAGCGTGTTTGCAGCAGCTCCTCTTGGTTTTATTTTATTTTATTTTATCAATTTTTAGTATACCCATTGGAGCCTTTTTATTTAAATAATATTTTTTGGAGACTATAACAGAGTAGACCACAACACAGGCAAAGTTTTGGCTGATGAGGACTAATAAGGCATGGGGAAAAGAAAGAAGCTCCATGGCACCAGCCTGGGATCTCTCTCACCAATGAAGAATGCAAAACAACCAAAAATTGACGAGCACTTTGCTGACAAGAGATTTGTAAGTAAAAATATCCCCTCCTCCATTTCCAACAATCTAGAGAGGTTAGAACGGGACCGGCAAAGAAATTTGACAAAACAGCTTCTTCGCTGTCACTGGGGGCAGATTGATCTCCGTGCTGCGGAACAGCTTCCTGAGGCCCCAAATTGGAAGCAGATACTTCTATCTTTCAAACAGCCAAATATACCACTGATGCTATTCAAGATGAAGGCACATCTAGCCTCCTTTCAAATCTTTCCCGTCAGAGTTTTCTGTGAGGAAAGGGTTTTTTAACATGCAAGCTCCCAAAGTTGCTGTCTCTTCCGCATTCTCAACCTTGAAAAAGAAAGAAGAAAGTGGGAGTAAGACAGCCTTGTGCAGCGAAGATGTACTTAACAGCACAGAAATGCTTTTGGTGTTCTCCCAAGGAAAGAACAAGGTAACATACTATTCAAATTCGAAAATTTAAAGAAATCCTTATTGGACATAATCAACACAGCTGAACCACGTATTGATCTGGTTTCCCCTATAATTGAGCCTCTTACTTCTCCCCCAGGGGGCAAGGATTTGCATCATGGAAAACTGAAGCCAAGACACACAGGGGCCATTAGAGGCCCCAGTAGAGAAGGAGATATTAGCATCCTTATGTGATTATCCTATGATATCTTTAGCACCACATCAAGAAATCGAGAGAGGACCCACATCAGTGTCATCAGCTCAAAGCCGAATGGAGCATGACCAAATAACCCCCTGCTCTGCACCTAGAGAAGAGGCATCGGAATGGCAAGCTTTGTTAGCTGGTGCTAAATCCTCTTACCGTGAAAAATTTTACCAGGAGTCGACACAGAATTTAGATGGGGCACCCCTGCTTTTAGAGAAGGCCAATTTCGTGCATTGCAGTAACCTTCCCCTGGATTGGGGAGGGAATGAAGATTTTACAGTATCCTTCCCCTGCCATGCCCACCAAGCCACGCCCACCAAGCCATGCCACGCCCACCAAGCCTTACCCACAGAACCGGTAGTAAAATTTTTTGAAACCCACCACTGAATTGAGCCCAAAATTTATGTGGCTAATTGAGACATTTGTTAAGTGAGTTTTGCCCCATTTTACAACTTTTTTGGCCCCAGTTGTTAAGTGAATCTGCAATTAAGTTAGTAACACTGTTGTTAAATGAATCTGGCTTCTCCACTGCCTTTGATTCTCAGAAAGTTGCAAAAGTTGATCTCATGATTCCAGGACATTGCAATGATCATAAGCATCCGAAGTTTGATCACATGGCCATCAGAAAGCTGCAATAGTTGTAAATGTGAAAAATAAGGCACTTTTTTCAGTGCCTTTGTAACTGAATGGTCACTAAACAAACTGTTGTAAGTTGAGGATTACCTGTACAAAAGCATTTTTTTCATGGACAACTTGAATTTCTGTATTTGGTTTTTCATTTGTCTGCAGAATAACTTAGTGGAAATAACCAATGTGAGAGTCCGCAGCATTATGCTAAAGGGAATTTTTCAAATCCTAAAGCCACATTTTATCTTCATGAGGATAACTGATTTGGAGCTTTGGTTCAGTAGGATTCTGACATTGTACCTGCCCTCCATCACTGTTCAGGAGCTGAAGATTCTTCCTTCTCCATTCAACTGCACCTACTTGCATGTTATGTAAGTAAAATTTGCCAATCAAATTTCCACAGGTTATTATTTTATGTGTGCATAGTGAAGGATTGCAAGTGGCAGAGAGAAAGGAAGGAGATATTTGAAAGGGGAATCTTTAAAAAGGAAGTGAGTATTAATTAACATCTTTACTACCATATTTTACAGCTGAAATTATTTTGGTTTGGTACAGCGGAAGTGGAAAAGAAATCTTGAAATACATATTTCTGGCTACTAGAAATTAGTCTTTATTGTAGCAGAGCTTTGCTATACCTAATTGATTTGAGGAATAATTTGATCATACTTTTCATTAAATATATTCATTAAATATACTCATTGAATCAAATTGATACTTTGGTTCAGTTCCTTAAATCATACAGAATAAAATCAATTCAGACAATATGATACGGAGGATTTTTTTCAGATCAACACAGTTTAAAATTTCCATTTTCCAGAATAAATTGGAATACTATTAATGAATTGATCTGATCTTCATAACTGACATTAGATCAGACTCACATTCTAGAATTTATAATCTTAATACAGAAATTAATTTTCATGCATTTTCCCCAAGACAATATCTTTCAGATTTAATTTTAGTTATATAGTTGGGAATTATACTTCCAAATGTGTAGCAAAAACCAGGTTACAGAAGAGTGGTGCAAAGAAAAAGCATTGAAAAGATACATTATTGCCTCCAAGAAAGAATTTGGTTCTTGCTTAGTGACAATGTTCACCCCACCTACAAGCCTCTGAAGTAAAAGAAATTAGTGCTGATATGATAACTGGTGAGGACAAAAAGAAGGAAAATTTCCACTATTACTGCTACTTTGATTTCTTATAGTGTGAAAGGATTGGATTATGTATTTGACCTAATGTTGGTGGAGACCAAAATTGAAGTGGCCCAGTGGATTAAAACAACTCTTCAGAAAATTGGTGAGCTGTTTCCTTCTGTTTCCTTTTGTTAACTCATGACCAATATGGAGGCTCCTTTGACTAAAAGAAAAACCTCAGCAGTTTTTGGGGATAGCAGTTTTCCTGCATTTTTTTTGCAGTGGCCCTTTACTCACACATAAATTAATGTACAATGTGTTTTTTAAAAAACTATGCAATATACATAAAGAAAATAATCCAAGAGTTCATTTTATGGAAAGACCTAAGTCTAAAAATGTTTGGTATCTATTAATTATTATGTTAAATGTATTTAATTATGCTGATTTTTAAAAGATAATATAGAACAATGTGGAAATGAATCAGTCAATGAATTAACATAGGTGAAATTGGCATAAGCGAACAGAAGTAGAGCATCTGTTCCATCTATAACAAAATATGTGTGTTTTTTTAAATTTGATTTATATGCCACCCTTCTCCGAAGACTTAGGGCGGCTTACAATGCGTTAAGCAATAGCCTTCATACTTTTGTATATTTATACAAAGTAAGCTTATTGCCCCCACAAACTGGGTCCTCAATTTACCTACCTTAGAAAGGATGGAAGGCTGAGTCAACCTTGAGCCTGGGGAGATTCGAACTGGTGTAATTGCAGACAGCTGAATGTTAATTACGGTGCTTTAGTCTGCAGAGCTAATCCAGGCTCCTGTGTAACCACATACAGTACACGCGTGCGCACGCATGTGCGTGCACGTGCACATACACACACACACACACACAGAGTCTCTGAAAGTATTTATGTGCATGGATGACAATACAATTCTTTTCAACTTTTTGAACTCTGTTGCTACCTTCATTTAATTTCAGACTGCCATAAAACAGAAGACTGGTTATCCCTCACTTTCCAGAGATTCAGTTCCATCGTTAACCTCACAGACCTGATGGCAATTGATTCCAACTTCAGTGGGGTAACATCGGCCATGACATTTGCTAACCAAACAGGGTTTGCATAGCAAGCTAGAATGGAATTATAGCCTTTGTGGTCAGCGTGCTAAGTTTATTTGCTTGGGAGAGCACATAAGGAGAATGCAAGATAAGAATTTCTGTGTTTTAATCCTTGACAAGATGAAAATACAAATATCCAATACAGGGGTGAAATGTAAAATGTGTTACTACCGGTTTTGTGGGCATGGCTTGGGGGGGGGGGAATGTGACTGGGTGGGTGTGGCCAACTTTTTTTTTTAACTTTTCAAGCATTTTTTCGAATGCTTTGAAAAGCCTCTGGCGATCAGGCAACTCAGCTGTGATCGTCAGAGAGGCTTTTTAAAAAATGCTTTGAAAAGCCTCCCTGCCGATCAGGCAACTCAGCTGGGATCGTCAGAGACTTTTCAAAGCATTTTTTTACCACCTCTTCAGCCAAGTGGTTGCAGAAAAAAATGCTTTGAAAAGCCTCTGAGGATCCCAGCTGAACTGTGCGATCATCAGAGGCTTTTTTTTTTTACTTTTAAAAGCATTTTTTTGTCGGAAGAGGTTGTAGAAAAAATACTTTTAAAAGTTAAAAAAAAAGCCTCTGATGATCATGCGACTCAGCTAAACATGGTGGGGGAGTGCAGTGATTTTTGCTACCGGTTCTCCGAACCACCCGCCACCATCGCTACTGGATCAGGCGATCCGGTCCGAACCGGTAGCATTTCATCCCTGGTCCAATACATCAAATTAAAAAAAACCAATTGTACTAAATTGCATGAATACATCCAAAAGCATGTTCTTTTTTCCTGTAAAGGTAAATATGGCAGTTGCACCATATGATAATGTATTTAGTGTGTTGTGTGAACAGATGTTCTATTAATTACATATGTATAAGGAACTGCATACCTAAAGCTCAGACTTTTCCTAAGTCAAAGTTCAGTCATTTCTAGATTAGAACTTACATATAGTTTTTACATGCAAATCTAAAAAAACATTCTGTACCGCATACCTGGTTCTCTTAAAATCTAATGTGTGGGAATTTATTTCCAGTTCCTAGTATCATGTGCCACTATCTTTGAATGGAGACTTCAAGCAAGTGCCAGCTTGCTTTTTGATGCCACCTCCAAAAATATCTTAGTCTATCAAATGTAGGTTAATCAGTGAATTCCAGGCCATTAGTTGTTTTTGATTGAAATATGACATAATGCTGATTCACTAGAAATGGTAGAAAGCTGAAGGGAAAACTTTCCATTCACATTGTGCTTTGTTTCTCTCCTTTAGATAGTCCACCTAAAGGAACTCTCAGTTGCTCAACTCGCTCAGCTCACCATGACAGAAGAAGTGCTGAGCTCCATTGACAAGGTGGTGAAAGTCTTTCAAAGACTGGGTCATTTCCCAAGCCTTGATGCCTTAGCAGCATATTGGGATGAATTCAACATTGCCTTTGAAAAGGTACAGCTTTCTTTAAGAAACACTTTAATTTGCAGGAATAATTGATGCAGGTTTTAAAAACTGTTCTTGGTTCTTGTTCCCATTTGGGATGGGTGAGCAATCCCTAATCTCTTTTTAATGTGTGTATGATTTAGTGACGTTTGGCTATTTGATTATATCCGTTGCAAATAATAGCAGCATGATTCTGTCCTGATCGATCCTTGTACTCAAAGAAATATTGCAGCCATTTAGGGGACTGGACCTCGGGTATTGCCACAATCCTACCCATGCTTCAATGTGTACTCATTGAGACTCAGGATATTACAGAACTGATTTCGTAGAAATTTAATAACCATGAATCTTCTCTAAATAATGTTGGCTCTAATAATTCTCAAAAACTTGAGAACAACCACATATACCACGTGTTCACAATCATTTGCAATTCCCCAGACTGAAGAAAAAAATCCACCATCCATATTGGTCAGTATTGGTCAGGCTGTTTTCCTGTTTTCTTATACAGGAGCTATAAGAATGTTCATAATCAAATTCTTCTGATGCCTAACTTCCAAAACTACAAGTCATTTGGATATGAAGATCTGCATTAGCTAACAGTAATTTGGACAAATTGTCTTCATGGTCATAATTCATCCATTTTTCTCTTTTCCTAAACATCATCAGATGTGGCCATGAAATGCCCAATTCCTTAGGGCAGACATTTTTCAATCTTGACAACAGATCTCCCCAAATTCTAGTACTCAGAAATAGATTTCCTTGTGAATGAAAGATACAAATCACAAATATTCAAACTGAAACAATTCAGACCTACAAAGCTTTTTTCCACTCCTTATGTGGAAAGCTGTGGGTGGGCATGCAAAGAGGGAAACAAGTTTGTTTCCAGGATTTTAACCTCTTCTGATGTTCTGTACCCCAAGTAGACAATATCCTTGTCCATTTTCATCCTCCAATCCTTTTCAGTAAGTACAATAATAACTTTTATCAGGCTAATCGAAGACACACAAAGTCTCGGAAGTCGAGACACAGAGGACCCAGGTCTTTGGTCCAGGTAAGATCTTCCACATTTTGGAAAAAAGCCCATCTTATTATTTGAATTAACACCTTCTTCAGTAGTTTAATTATAGTAGGTATCTACATTAACAGCTTGTTGGTCTGAGAAGCAGCATGGTTCTGGATTTTTCAAGGATGTAACAACAAATGTGCGGCTCTGTATAACTTGAACTATGGTAGTGGTAAATAATAAAAGCGTTGTCCAGTTTTCAATACACTTTCCCAAAGTACTAAATAGGACCTGTGTAGCAGACCTGTGTAGCATAAATCACTTTATGTGTATTGCACTTTCAGGAGACTACTCTGTCCAATTTACTTGTCTGAACTATCCCATAATGAGCTCTGAAAATGGTAGTATTCTATGATTGAGAATTTTCAGTTACCTTAGTACTCAGACAGAGAGCTAATCATAGGGTGGGGTATGGCATGAATAAGCAATGGCCATCCACTAGAACATAGTGCTGAAGGCCTTCAAAATCTTCAGAACAACCTCAGTGTTAAAACAAAAAGAATTACATTTGATCTCATAGAATTTTGGAATGTGTGAGAGGAAAAACTGTTGGTTAGAAATCTTGAATATCAAAGGGGTAGGGAAACCCACCTGTAGTAGCAGGATTGAGGATGTAGACTGAAAGCTTGAAGGTCTCTAACCTCCTGCCCAAGAAGCCTATTGTGTTTGTGTGCTTTCAAGTCAGTGCTGATTCCTCACTTGCTGGACAGGTCTGCAGTTGTCTTGGCAAGATTTTTAGAAGACGTTTGCCATTGCTTGTTTCCTAGGGCTGGAAATGTGACTGGTCAAAGGTCACCTAACCAGCTTTGTGTCTTAAGTCTGGACTAGAACTAAATGACTTCTCAGTTTCTAGCCTGATTCCTTAATGACTATACCAAACTGGCTCTATCTCTCAAATCACTGAAGAGCTCAAACCTCCTCTCCAAGAAGTCCTCTAGACTATATACCCCACTTCTACTTTCTATCATGATAGCTTGGTAGGTATTGCTAAGATGCAATATCTTAGCTGGCACTTTCCCCTTTCAAATGCTATTATTATAAATGAAACACCCCCTGCTGGTCCTGTAAATCTTAGATCATGGCTAGGGAAATCAACCCTTCTTCCCCCTTCCCTTTTCACAAGAGGGAAATGAAAATAGAGAAATTTCAAACTTTTATTTGAAAAAAGAAAATGGAAAAATCCCTTTGCAGCTTTGGGTGCAGAATATTCAGTGTCAAAGGATATCAAAATATACAGGTGCATAAATCAGAAATCATGACTTAAAAGGACCTCCTATAGAAAAATATAAAGATAAAATGGGGGATGAGGGAGACTGAGCAGACCAAAACATGATGCTTATCTTCCCCAGTTTGGAGGCAGCTCTGCAACTCTGCTGTAAAGAGTCTTAGGCTGCATAAAATGCTCTTATGCTGTACATAGAAATAAATTCAAGGGCAAAATATTAGATTTTCTTTAAGCACACATAATAGAAGTTACAAATCCACTACAAGTGGAACAATCAATTAAATATGAGTCAGCAATGTGCTTCATCTGCCAAAAAAGCCAATGCAATTCTAGGCTGCATTAATAGAGGGATAGAATCAAGATCAAGCTTGACTGTCTCAGGAATTCTGAGAGTTGAAGTCCACAGGTTGTAAAAGAACCACAATTGCCCATCCCTTCCCTAGCCCATCCAGTTGTTGGGGGAGATGTGCGACTTTTCTCTGCCCTGGAACACTGGCTGCCAGGCTGCAGCCGAAGCTCCGCATTGTAATGGGCTCCAGGAGGAGGGGCACTGTCTGCCCCATTGCGAAGCTCAGTAAGAGCAACAAGAGCCTGCTGCAGGTGCAGCTGGGTGGGCGCACATGCAGTGGGGCACAGGCTTAAGGTGCCGCCTCCAAGCTGAGGGGCAACCCGATGGTGTGCTAGGTTTGCTGCCACCGCTGTCCAGACGGGAGAGGAGAAAGAGATGGAGAGAAAGAGAAATGAAGGAGAGAAATAGGGGGAAAGAGATGAAAGGGAGAAAGGGAGAGGGAGAAAGATGGAGAGAAAGAGAAATGAAGGAAGAAGGAAGGGAGAAAGAGAAATGAAGGAGAGAAGAGGGAAAGAGATGAAGGGGAGAAAGGGGGAGGCAGAAAGAGATGGAGAGAAAGAGAAATGAAGGAGAGAAAGGGGGAGAAAGATAAAGGAGAGAAGAGGAAAGAGATGAAGGGGAGAAAGGGGCAGGGAGAAAGAGATGAAGAGAAAGAGAAATGAAGGAGAGAAGGAGAGAAAGAGAAATGAAGGAGAGAAGGAGAGAAAGAAATGAAGGAGAGAAGGGGGAAAGAGATGAAGGGGAGAAAGAGGGAGGGAGAACGAGATGGAGAGAAAGAAAAATGAAGGGGAGAAATGGGGGAGAAAGAAATGAAGGAGAGAAAGAGGGGAAAAGAGATGAAGGGGAGAAAGCGGGAGAGGAGAAAGAACTGAAGGAGAGAAAGGGGGAAAGAGATGAAGGGGAAAAGGGGGGAGAGGAGAAAGAGATGGAGAGAAAGAGAAATGAAGGAGAGAAACTCAGACTGCCTCAGCAGGTCATTTTTATTTAATTATTTTAATTAAGAATGCTGCAATGGGCATCAATGATGACCTGTCAAAAGTGCGAGGACCTGTCAGAAATCACTTTTTTCAGCCCTCTGGATAGTCCCTATGTGCATATGGTCTAGTCAGAGGGCTGAAAAAGTTATTTTTGACCGGTCCTTGCACTTTTGAGTAGTCCTTGAACTTACGACTGTCCTCACATTTTACGTTTTGCACCCTATCTTGTCACCGTGGTGAAGAGAAGTAGTGGTGAAATGACTGACACGGTTTTTAAGAATGCCGCAACAGGCATTAATGTGAGGATGGTCATAAGTGTGAGGACTGGTCAAAAGTGTGAGGACCAGTCAGAAATGACTTTTTTCAGACCTCTGGGTAGTCCCTATGCACATAGCCACGCCCACCCAGTCACATGTCCAGCTAGCCACACCCACCCGGTTACATGACCACCAAGCTACACCCCCAACTAAGCCACACCCACAGAACCGGTTTTTTAAAAAATGAATCTCACCACTGCAAAGAACAGTTTGGGATGTCTAATTTAATGAAAAGAAGGACTAGGGATGATATGATAGTAGTATTCCAATATCTAAGGGGTGTCTCAAAGAAGAGAGGGGGCAATCTATTCTTCAAAGCACCAGAAGGCAAGACAAGAAGCAATAGATGGAAGCTAATCAAGGAGAAACCCAACCTAGAAGTAAGGAGAAATTTCCTGACAGTTAGAACAATTAATCAGTGGAACGATTTGCCTTCAGAAATTATGGGTACTCCATTGCTGGAGGTTTTTAAGAAGAGATTGGAGAACCAATCTGAAATGGTGTAGGGTTGAGCAGTGAGTTGGCGTAGAAGACCTCCAAGGTCATTTCCAATTCTATTATTCTGTTATACAAGTTTCTGGCTAAACATTTTCTAATTGAAATGATCAGATTCCAAAAGCAACAATTCTCTGATTGCTTTCTTGGATATATATATATATATCCAAGGATATATATATATATCTGTTTTCTGAGGTTTTCGTGGGTGTTTGTATGTAGATCTTTGGTTATTCGGGTCTTCTCCCGCGTAAAATTGGAAGTGTCTTGGCGACGTTTCGACGAAGTCTCATTCGTCATCTTCAGGCTGGTGTTCTCAGCTTCGAGCCGAGAACACCAACCTGAAGATGACGAATGAGACTTCGTCGAGACTTCATCGAAACGTCGCCAAGACACTTCCAATTTTACATGGGAGAAGACCCGAATAACCAAAGAGACACACACACACACACACACACACACATATATATCAATTTCATGCTGACTTACACCACCCCATTTCCTATCTTTAGCTTTCCAGTTTTTTTTTAAAAAAATATTATTACTCTGGATCTGATGTTCATCTTCCAGTCATTACTATAAAAAGACAAAAATGCAACTAAGCCTTAACAAAGCATGCTGAAGAGCATGCAAAACATAAGAGGTGGTGTGGCAGTGGTTGTGATGTTCCATGGATAATATATTTCTTATCCTGTGATTTGATTCATCCATTCATTCATTTGATTTGAGAAGAAGATACTTCTTGAGTCAAATTTCTGAGATATTTTAAGAGTTGATGAGTTGCTAAGGAAAAGCTTTTCCCCTTATTCAAATAAGAAACCCATTTCAAAAGCAAAAATAGAACCATCATTATTTCTTTCTTACCAGCCATCTCACTCAAAATCATGATGGGTTTTCATCCCTCTTTTAGCCCACTTTTGTCAGCATTCTCAACATTTCAATGGAAGTGAAAACGTTCTTGCTTAGCAAGACAATCGAAAGGTTGCATAAGGAATTTCCAACTTTCACGGATCTTGACTATCAATTTTGGTTTGAAAAGAGGCTCGTGATGGTGCTGCCAAGTGTAACTGCTGCTATTCTTCAACAAATCCCCATCAGTATTTCGTGCAAGGCCTTCAAATCTGTGTGAGTCTTCACTGGTTTGCTAGGTGTTTGGGGGTGGGGGTCGGGGGTGGGGGGCAGGGCTGCAGCCTTATCTTTATATCCAAAAGGATAAGAAGAAAATAAGAATAACTATCCTGTACATTAGCTTAACTTCTGGATTCAATTGTCTATAGCAGTTTTTCTTAATTATGGCAACTTGAAGATGTGTGAACAACTCCTTCAGGGGAATTCTGGGAGTTGGGCTCCCACTTGACTAGAATAGGATTCAACTCCTGTATGTGTTGACTAAATATAACTACATTTTTTTTTTGTCTTCCAGGATTGCTGGGATTGACCGTGGCTTTTCTGAAATTTCACAAAAAAGGAAAACAGATATTATAAACTACATAGTATCTTTCTTCACCCAAAAGTCTCAAACAACTGGTAACTAATTTAAATATAGTGAGACCTAAAAGAATTAGAACAATGATTTTTAAAAAAAGTTACTGTCTGTATGATTGGGTAGCTCACCAAAATCACATTAAAATTCATAAACCTGTGAGGTTTAGACATATTTTATTGCATTTTATGTGAAGGCATATCGGTGGGCCAAGTAGAAATCCTGAAATCTTCCGGCATTGATTGTATTTCCAAACCTTGATTTAGGGGAAATATTGCCATTAATCTTATATTGACACTTCATTTAGAATTTGAAGGATGATTTCCAAAGAATGACAACACTAAGAGAAGTGCCAGGATGGTCTTAAAAAGAGTTTATTAAAAATCACCCTTGAGCATATTAACAGCATCTGAAAGATACAACTCCAAACAGCTGGATGAACTCAAATGGTGGAGGAGGATCCCAGAAATCAATTCAGGAGGAAGCTGGGAAAAGAGGGGCAGTCTTATAGCCCCTTTTCCCCACTTCCCATCCTTCGAAATCCTCATGTGGTTCTATTACACTAGCAAGGGGGCAATTAATGCTTATATTTACACTCTTTGGTCAGAAAGAGATTACAAGAGAGCAAGCATTGTAGGTGCACAACAGGGAATATACTGGCTGTTTGCTTAGCATGCTCCCAGATGCTTAGGAGGCAGAAGAAAGCCTTTAGGGCAGGGGTGAAATCCAGCAGGTTCTGACAGGTTCTGGAGAACCAGTAGTGGAAATTTTGAGCAGTTCGGAGAACCAACAAATACTACCTCTGGCTGGCCCCAGAGTAGGGTGGGAATGGAGATTTTGCAATATCCTTCGCCCAGGACTGGGGAGGGGATGGGGATTTTGCAGTATCCTTCCCTTACCACACCCACCAAACTATACCCACCAAGCCACACCCATAGAATCAGTAGTAAAAAAATTTGGATTTCACCACTGCTTTAGGGTGAAACTAATTAGGGTCTTGCCAATTTCAGAAGTGGAAGGTGTTAACTGACTAATTAAGCTCACAGAGCTGAGCTAACTGAGGTTAGCCACTTTTTGGGAAGTGCTGCTGCCGCCACCTCAACTGGAAAGAAAAGCACTGTAGGAAAAGATAGCTTATTTAAGCAAACTTTCCTCTCTTCAAGGGGGGAGAAAGGGTTAGGATCAGGCTAAAACGAAAGTAAAGCAGGCTCTGCTGCAATGTGACAAAATGAGGTAGGAGGAGAGATTTCTTTTCTTTTTGCTCACCAAAAAAGGTAGGTGCAAACAGTAGGCATTTTAGGGCAAAGAAGAGAGTTCAAGATTTTAAAGCACAAAAGAAAAAATGGTCTATTTAACTAGGGAATTGTAATAATTGAGATGTTATTAATTGTATATTGTGTTGAAAGCAGAAATGGTTAAGTTGTGGTTTGGAGGAATATATGGGGGGAATTATTTGGTTTATTATTATTGGTAAATATAATTAATTGATTTGTAAGAAATTGGATTGCATGGAAATAATTGGAATATTCATGTTCATATTGATTAATATACAAGAAAGATAGTTATATAACTAATTGATTTATATTAAAATATAAATATAGAATATAGAATAGAAGGAAATACTGAATTTGATTAAGATTAGAGATGAGAATGAAGTGTAATATTGATTTTTTTAAAAAAATAGATGTGGAATAAATATGGCAAAAAGGAAATATAGAAATTGTAAATTTAATTGAAATGACTAAACACTGTTTAAATTTGTGAACCAGCCAAATACTCTGTTCAAAGAAAATACATTGTATGTTTGTATGTGTGCTTGTCTAAAACACACACACACACACACACACACACACACACACTTTTTTTAAAAAAACAACAACCCTAAAAGGTAGGTGCGTCTTATACTCCAGTGCATCTTATACTCCAAAAATACGGTATATATAGGTAATCAATTATGTCTGAAAGTGCAATAATAATAATTAATTTGCACTAAAGTAGAATTTCATTAGAGAGGAGAACCACAGTCCTCAGTAAAGAAGTTGGCTTACAACTTTTATTTTTACATGCTTTTGTAGGTCCCATCTGCTCTGAACAAACTACAACCAGAAAGTGGCTCCTCACATTCTTTAGGAGGTTCTCTGTGACTATGCCATACATTCAGTTGGTTTCCTACTACCGCCAGACCTTTGATGTAGTAAGTCTTTTATGGTTTGGAGTTGAGCATGCCACGTCTTTTGGTTTCTGGGCATATAAGAGACATCCCACAGGAGAACTCTTTGGCTTAGTGGTGTTGACCTAATGCCCCATTTCTCCAGATGTACTGTAAAAGGAAAACTATGTTCACTATTAGCTAGGGCAAGATTGACTGTCTCTTGGTGAAGAATTGAAAGAAAGAAAATGTGGGAGATGTGAGATTGGTTCATTCAGAAGGGTGCTTGGATATTAAAAACTAGAAATAGAAAAATCAGCACTTTTACATAAAAAAGTATACTGTACAGTGTATCAGTTGGAAAAAGCTGGTGCAGAATGCGGCCGCGCGGGGGATTATGGGAGTGATGGGGCGCTCTCATGTGACACCTCTCCTGCGCGAGCTGCATTGGCTCCTGGTGGTCTTCCGGGTGCGCTTCAAGGTGTTGGTTACCACCTTTAAAGAGTTCCGTGGCTTAGGGCCTGGGTACTTACGGGACCGCCTTCTGCCACCATAGCCTCCCACCGGCCAGTACGCTCCCACAGAGAGGGACTCCTTAGGGTGTCATTGGCCAGACAATGTCAGATGGCGACCCCCAGGGGGAGGGCCTTCTCTGTGGCAGCACCTGCCCTCTGGAACAACCTGCCCCCGGAGATACGTAGGATCCCCGATCTCTGGGCTTTTCGCCATGCCCTTAAAACTTTTTTATTTCATCAAGCCGGGCTGGCTTGACCCCCCCTTAGATATCTTTAGATATTTTTAATTGTAATTTGGTTTTAATAGGGGTGTTTTAAAATTTATTGGGCCAATTCTTGTTTAATTTCTTTTAAATATTTTTAAATTTTGTATTGTTGGTTTTTACTTGGCTGTTCACTGCCCTGAGTCCAGTAGGAGAAGGGCAGTATAAAAATCGAATAAAATAAATAAATAAATAAATAAAAAGTAGGCTGGGGCTTTTTTTCCTCAGTCAGTCAGTCAGTCAGTCAGTCAGTCAGTCAGTCAATCAATCAAGAAATCTATTATCTTCATCAAGCTATTACCTTTCCATGCTAAGCGAGAAGGAAGAGGGACAAAGGGAATTACACAATTAAAATGAGCACAGTGTTCCTCTAATCTGACAGTTTCTGCGTTGGGCCAGCTGGCTGGGAATTATCTGTGAACTGCTTGGAGAAGATGACTTGTTATTGGCAATATCCACTATCATAGCCAGCCTACTAATCTGAGTAGTAGTGTGATTTATTCATTTGCTTCCTTATTGATTAATATTTGAAAGAGTGGGTGATTGTATTGATATTTGCTTACAGCAATGGTGAAATTCAGGAGATTCTGACAGGTTCTGTAGAACCGGTAGCGGAAATTTTGAATAGTTCAGAGAAATGGCAAATACCACCTCTGGGTGGCTCCAGAGTGGGGTGGGAATGGAGATTTTGCAATATCCTTCCCCCAGGAGTGGGGAGAGAATGGGGATTTTTCAGTATCCTTCCCCTGGAGTGGGGTGGGAATGTAGATTTTGCAGTATCCTTCCCCTGCCACACCCACCAAGCCACGCTCACAGAACCGGTAGTAAAAAAATTTGAATTTCACCACTGGCTTACAAGTCTTTCTTGTCTGTCTGTCTGTCTGTCTGCCATCATCATAATCTCAGATATATAGATATTTATTTATTTTCCCCAACAGTACACAGTTTTGGATCTATTAACTCCAAAACAAATTGGGGATATGATAATCCATTCTGACACTTTGTCCAGCATCTCTTTGGCAAAACACCTTGTGGTCTTCTTCCAAGATAGCAGCTTCAGCGATGTCCAGATGATTCTCAAAGAATTCACCCAAGCTGCTATTAAGGTATGTCTCCCTACCTCTCTACCCCTGCTCCCAGTCCATTTTTATGAGGAAAACATAAAGTTGGTTGTTTCAAAATTTCAGCACTATTTGCCTTGGGAATTCCATTAGTAACCTGGTTTCTTCGAACAAATTAGTTAAAATCTATAATACCCTGTTTTCCCCAAAATAAGACATTCCCTGATAATAAGCCTAATCGGGCTTTTTAGTGCATGGCAATAAGGCCAAGTGCTTATTTAAGGTATCAAAAAAATATAAGACAGGGTCTTACTTTTGGAGAAACACGGTAGAAATCTATATATTCTTAAAAATCTACTTTATTCTGCACTCTTCAGTGGAACAGTTTTGTGGTCTGGCATTTTTTTCTTATTTTTTTCCAAAAAATTGAAATGTTTAATTGGGTTACATGGGGGCAGATGGAAATTTCACTTTTTTAAAAAAAAGCAGTTGCCACATTATTTATTGTGTGAACATACTAGAAAGTGCCAAAGGTGAGTCAAGGAGCCTCTCTTCAAATAGCATTTTTGTGTTTTAAAACATTTTTAAACTATGAAGAGACCTTTTCACCAATTTTTACATTAAAAAACTAATCAGTCTTTACACAAAAAGAAATTATAGCCCAATGTACCAAAAAAAAAAAAAAGCCAACCACCAATTGTAAAAAACAAACTAGAAAATTAAAATTAAAATAAGCAAGAAAATGGGAGGAGAACACCTATCTGATCTTGATGGATATAAATTAAGAAGACCTGACAGGTTGCATCCCAGAGTTCTGAAGGAGCTGGCAGATCAGGGGTGATATTCACTTACCTTTGATACTGCTTCACAAATGTGAGCGCAGGGCCTTCCGCGCATGGCGCAGAGTGACAAAAATGTGGATAGATGGGACATATTTATGTCCGGGTGGGTGGGTGGAGCTACCTGCAGCCTCCGCTACTAGTTTGCCCAAACTGTATAGAGCCAGTTGAATACCACCACTGTGGCAGACGTTATCATAGAACCATTGTACCATATCTTTCAAAAATCCTGGAGCATCGGGGAAGTACCTGAAAATTAGAAAAGGACTGATGTGGTTCCCATGTTCAAGAAAGGAAAAAAAAAAAACCCAGGAAACCAATCAGTCTAACATCAATTCCTGGGAAGTTTCTGGAAAAGATAACAGATCTGTGAACAACTAGAAGCAAATAAAGTTATAACTAATAGCCATCACAAGTCTGTTAAAAACGGATTATGCCAAATGAATCTTAATTCATTCTTTGATAAAGTCACTAAATCAGAAGACCAGCAAAATGTTGTGGACATAGTATACTTAGATTTCAGTAAGGCATTTGACCAAGTAGATCACAGTTCTACTTCTTGGTAAGCTAGAAAAATGTGGAATAGATAACATCACAGATAGATTTGTAGCTGGCTGACAAACTGTACTCAACAAATGGTCCTTAACGGACTAACATCTATATTGAGGGAAGTAAGCAGTGGCGTACCACAAAGCTCCATCTTAGGTCCAGTACTCTTCAATATCTTCATACATGACTTAAATGAGGGGAACTTTCATGATGAGAAGGGGAACTCATCAAATTTGCATTGACACTAAACTGGCAGGAATAGCCAACACTCCTGAAGACAAGCTTAGGATCCAAAAATTTTTTGACAAACTTTGAACGATGGGCCCTATCCAATAAAATGAATTTCAATGTGGAGAAAAGCAAAGTTTTACATTTAGGCAGGAAAAATCAAAGGTATAAATACAGATTAGGCAAGACCTAACTCAAAAACACTAACTATGAGAGGACCCTTGGAGTCCTAGTGGATGATCACTTGAAAATGAGCCAGCAGTGTGCAGCAGCAGCCAAAAAAGCTAGTACAATCCTGGGTTGTATAAACAGACACATAGAATAAAGATCATGTGATGTACTAGTACCACTTTATAAAACCCTAGTAAGATCACACCTGTAATATTGCAACCAATTTTGGTCACCAGACCATACCAGACTACAAAAAAGATGTTGAGACTTTGGAAAAAGTTTAGAGAAAAGCAATTCCAGGATCAAAGGCCTGGAGACTAAAACATATGAAGAATGGCTGCAGGATTTGAGTTTGGCTAGTCTAAAGAAAAGAAATATTAGCAGTGACATGATAGCAGTATTCCAGTATTTAAGGGGCTGCCAAAAGAAGAGGGAGTCAGATTATTCTCCAAAGCACCAGAGGGCAGGATAAGAAACAATGGTTGGAAACTAATCAAAGAGAAGCAACCTGGAATTAAGGAGAAACTTCCTAACAGTGAGGACAATTAACCAGTGGAACAGCTTATCTCCAGAAATCATGGATGCTCCATCACTGGATATTTTTAAGAAGAGTCTAGACCAGGGGTGTCAAACTCAATTTCATTGAGGTCATATTAGGGTTGTGTTTGACTTTAGGGGGCCAGGGTGGGTGTGGTCAGCTCAACATCACTCATGTCAGAGGAACTGGTGGTGGCCTGAGTGCTGTGCCAGCAAAAACAGGCTCCCAACCTCCATTTTCGGTTACGACGGCTTCCTGCAACCCTCTGCCAGCATAATAGGAGCTCGGGAGGACCGCATGCAGCCCTCGCTAGCTCCATTTTCACTGCCAGAGGCACTGCAGTCCCATGGGCTAGATCTAAGCACCCCATGGGCAGATCCAGCCCCCAGGCCTTGAGTTTGATGCCCCTGGTCTAGACAGTCACTTATTTAAAATGGTATAGGTCAGTGATAGCGAACCTTTTCAGCATTGAGTGATTTCTCGAACTTTCTTGTAATCCTTGTGCAGCACAAATTTGTTGTCCTTCCAAACCTGGAGGTGACCCAGTTGCTTTTGACACATTTCCTGGAACTGGCATCTTCTCATTTGGAGATGTACACTGCAATTGATTGGAACATCACATTCCAGCAAGATCTGCGCTTCCTTGCTTATGCATTCAATACCACAACACTTACTTACATCATTCCCCGAGACTATGAATCCTTCGTGGTTATGTACGTATTTCATACATTTGCTCTTATAGCAGGAGTCTCTAGCCTTACTGTGCCATTGGGCAGCTTTCATGTTTCTAAAGTATGTTGTGCAAGTTTAAAAAGCCATGGCAGTCCCTTAAAAGTCCATTTACAAAATGGCCAAAATCTGGGTAAGTCTGGGCAATCAGAACAAATTAGTGAGGTTGCTCTCTACCATTTTTTCTTAGTCCTCAGACACCCATGATCACTCATTGGCTTATCTTGCCTTTTTTTCTGACCAAGGGAGCTCACTTGCAAATGAAGCACTGGACTCTTTGCATATTTTCTAAGACCAGCTGGCTATTGCAGTACCAGGTTGGTCTCAGAAAATATGCAAGGACCATTTAGACCATTAGACCAGAGATGGTGTATAACTGCAAAAAATAGCACATATCATCATGTATAATATAGTAAAATAGTAATATAATAAACAAAGACATAGGGTTGAAAGAGAGTGACTGTCCCTGGTTACCCAGCTGGCTTCATGTCAAAGGTGGGACTAGAACTCATGATGGTGCCTTAATTGCTGCACCAAACTGGCTTTCGTATGTTTTATTTAAGGGGAAGAGGAAAGTGCAGGGCTAATGCCAGAAAGGCCTAATTTCTGCCCCTCTTCCCTATCCTACTGGAAGGGATAGGATCCTTAGCAGTTCTTCCGTTTTCAGATTCAGTCTCTACTGTAGAGTTTGCCTAACATCCATTTCTTCTTTTCCTTCCATCTCTTTGGCTGATGGTTGCTATCTTGGGGTTAACCCATAAATAGGTTTAAATATCTAATGGTTCTGTACCATAATGGTTAAATATCTAATGGTTTGGTACCATAATGGCCAGGAGAGAAAAGGAAGTTGGGAAGAGATATGCAACCTGTGGTGATATCCTCTGGGAGCTCTTGCATGCAAAAATCTCAGTGATTGTGAACCATTGAGTTGTTTTCTGTTGTTACTTATATCATTTCAGTGTGTCAAGATTTAGCGATGCACATGACCAAATGTCAGAAATCTCAAAGAGAGCTGTGGTGCTCTGGATTGTTCACTATCTCAAGGAATTTAAAGGTAATCGGACATCAGACTCATTCTGTCTTTGGCAGATTTAAGAGATGTCTCCATTGGACTTATTTCCATCACTCATTCCCTAATGACAGCCACTAGTGAGATGGTCACTGAGATGTGTCATGTGTCTTTCATGTCACAGCAAAGAGATGGCTAGATAAATTTCCTGTGCTGCCCAGGAAAAAGGGAATTACTTCTGATTTGCTATGCATAACCATTCTGCTGCCCCAGAGAGCTGTATCTATGAGCTTAAGTTTATCATTTTTAGTGAGAGATTACACTGGTAATGAGTGTCAGAGTTTGTTGCAAAAAACAAATCCAGGAGCACACAGAGATAAACTGATGCAGCAGGATTCATTAACTTCTTTATATACACAATAATACATGAAGTAAGTTTACAATACCAACAGCAGATTCACAGTTTCATTTCAGATCAGATCAGCAGAGAAGTTCACACACACTGGTTTCAGTTTCTCTTCTCTGCACAGAATCAGACGCTGCAGACTAAGACATGTCCTGGCTCCTGTCTGCCTCAGCTCCCAGTTGGCTGATTTAGTTGCTATGCTATTCATTGGCTGATCTTGTTAGCATGTCTTCCCAGTCATGAATATTTTAACAATGAGTGCATTGTTCTGAAGCGTAAAGGGCCAATTTGAGGATAGATCAGGGATGAAATGGTCCCGGTTCAGACTGGATCGCCTGATCCGGTAGCGATGGAGACGGGTGGTTCAGAGAACCGGTAGCAAAAATCCCTGTCGCCCCCCCCCCCCCCACTGCATTGCCCAGCTGAGCTGCGCAATCATCAGAGGCTTTTTTAAAATTTTTAAAAGCATTTTTTCTCTTCGGCCGAAGAGGTTATGGAAAAAATGCTTTTAAAAGTAAAAACAAAGCCTCTGCCGATCAGGCAAGTCAGCTGGGATCGTCAGAGGCTTTAAAAGCATTTTTTAAACAATCTCTTTAGCCGAAAAGGTTGTAGAAAAATGGTTTTAAAAGTAAAAAAAAAAAAAGTTGGCCACATCCACTCAGTCATATTACCCCCACCAAGCCACGCCCACAGAACCAGTAGTAACAAAATTTACATTTCACCACTGGGGTAGATCATTCTGAAGAAAATCTATTTATGTGGCTGCTAAGAGTTAACACTAACTTGATTGCACATGATTTCTGAGAGATACTTCTCAGCTCTCCCCCCCTTAAACAATTTCCATTTCGAGGGGATGAGAATGATTGGCAGTTGTAAATAGATAGGAATGGACATGCTTTGCATTGGTTAAAGGGGAGGGTCAAGGTCTCTTCAGTGTGGAGGATGGCAAGGTAAGGTATACCAGTAGTGTTTGCATTTGATAAACTCTGTATTCCATGAATTCTTTTTTCTTTATTCAGCATATCACATGGAGCCCAGTGATGAATGGATCCATCAGGCATGGGGCTTGTTCTTCCATGATGCCACCTTGGAAGAAGTGAAATCCACTCATGAGAAGTTTGAACCTGTGAGTATGATTTAGAATAACAGAGTTGGAAGGGACCTTGGAGGTTTTCTAGTCCAATGCCCTGCCCAGGCAGGAAACCCTGCACCACTTCAGACAAATGGTTATCCAACTTCTTAAACCTTTCCAGTGTTGAAGTATTCACAGCTTCTGCAAGCAAGTTGTTCCACTTATTAATTGTTAATTTGTTGCTTAGTAGCTAATTCAGACCATAGTGATTGTGGGGGCAGAAGGTATGTGTGTATTTTCAAAGTGATTTGAAATATGTACTTTGAACCTTATGCAACCACGACTACATCCCTTGACTATTTCTTGCAGAAGGCCAAATTTTTGCAGATGTTTTTGCAATTGCCTTAAGAAATTTGCCTTGCCTTGCCCTGCCCTGCCCTGCCCTGCCCTGACCCTCTCTGTGGGAGCGTACCGGCCGATGGGAGGCTATTGGTGGCAGCAGGTGGTCTTATAAATACCCAGGTCCTAAGCCATGGAGCGCCTTAAAGGTGGTAACCAACACCTTGAATCGCACTTGGAAGACCACTGGAAGCCAGTGCAGGTCATGCAGGAGTGGGGTCACATGGGTACGACATGTCGCCCCCATAATCACCCGCGCGGCCGCATTCTGGACCAGTTGGAGCCTCCAAGTGCTCTTCACGGGGAGCCCCAGGTAGAGAGCATTACAGTAGTCCAGACGGGAAGTGACAAGGGCATGAGTAACCGTGCACAGGGTGTCCCGGTCCAGAAAGGGACACAACTGGGAAATCAGGCGAACCTGATAGAAGGTTCCCCTGGCCACGGCCGTCATATGATCTTCTAAAGACAGCCGTATATCCAGGAGGACGCCCAAGTTGTGAGCCCTCTCTGAGTGGGCTAAGATCTCATTCCCAATAGCCAGCAATGGAACCAGCTGGCAATACCGGGGTGCTGGGAACCACAGCCATTCAGTCTTGGAGGGGTTGAGTCTGAGCCTGTTTCTCCCCATCCAGACCCGCACGGCCTCCAGGCATCAGGACATCATGTCAAGGGCATCATTGGGGTGGTCCAGAGTGGAAATGTACAGCTGAGTATCATCAGCATACTGGTGACACTTCACCCCAAAACCACGGATGATCTCGCCCAGCGGCTTCACATAAATGTTGAACAGGAGGAGCGAGAGGACCGACCCTTGCGGCACTCCACAAGTGAGGCGCCTCGAGGTCGATCTTTGCCCCCCTGCCAACACAGACTGCGTACATCAGAGAGGAAGGAGGAGAAACAACACATTATGGTGCCCCCCACCCCTAACCCCCCAGCCAACGCAGCATGATACCATGGTCGATGGTATCAAAAGCCGCTGAGAGATCTAACAGGACCAGGACAGAGGAACATCCCCAAGCCGTCCAGAGATCATCAATCAATGCGATCAATGCTGTTTCCATGCTGTGTCCCGTCCTGAAGCCCGACTGGTACGGATCTAGATAGACAGCTTCATCCAGGTATCGGGGAAGTTGTTGCGCCACCACACTCTCAACAACCTTCACCACAAAGCAGAGGTTGGAGACTGGACGGTAATTTGCTAATATAGCCGGGTCCAGGGAAGGCTTCTTAAGGATGGGCCTCACCATCGCCTCTTTCAAGACGGCGGGGAAGACACCCTCACTCAAAAAAACGTGCATTTAGTTTATTAAAATAAACTAAAATAAAGGAAATAAAATAATAAATAGGCATGCTCCAGGTCCCTTTAATTAAAATCTTTCCAAATCTAGGAAATGTTCTATCATGGCACCTGCCCTCTGCCCCCTGGAGGTGTATCCTCCCAGAAGTTTGTATAACTCCTACCAGGTGATGTTCAAAAAGTTGCTAAAACCTTCCTCTTCCTTCAGTCCTTGGGTTAGGTAGTTCTTCAGACCTATAAATGTTATTGAGTTAATTATTGTTTTCTCATCGGGTTCATTCTGATTGCACTCTGCCCTGTAGTCTTATGGAATATGGTGGCCTCTGCCCAAATAAATTTCAAAATAAATTATTGAAGCACACACAGTCCTCAAGATCACTACAATAAATTTTGTTCAGAGGCATGAATCTGATCATTTATCGTGAACAGAAGATACTGAGCTTGCACCCAAGGTCAAGTAAATTGGAGAAGTGCTGGAAATGTCATCAGACCCCAGGATCCTATTACCACATATGGTGGACATGCCTAGAAGCAAGGAGATATTGGTATAAGATACACATGTGGTTGGAAACATTGACCAAAAGACACATAGACTTTAAACCAGAGATATTTTTATTAGAGATTTTACCAGAAATATATAACAAAGAATTGCAGTATTTAATTGTGAATCTTATCACAGCAGCTAGAATTGTATTTGCTAAAAATTGGAAAGAAGAAATGATACCTTCGGATGAAGAAATTATTAGGAAAATGTTGGACTGTGCCGAAATGAGCAAATCAACATTTGAAATAAGAAAGCAGGAAGAAAAAAAATATTATTTGATATGGGATTTATTTTACCACTGAGTAGATAACAAAAAATGGTGATATGTAAGGAAATGTCGAAATACTTAAATGATGATACAAGTGATATATTTTATGTAAGATTAAATTTTGGATATGTAGTAATATTATGAAAAGAGGGGAGGGCACTAGGGATGCAAACCGACCGATGTACTGTCTGTATTTGATTGAATGAATGATGTCTTTTTTTAAATTTTTTTTTTTACTTTTTTAAAATAAAAAAACAGTTACTTTAAAAAAAACAATCTGAGAAAAATCAATAAAGGAGTTTCTCTTCTGCTGGCAGTATCCTCCTTTTTAGTTTCAAATGGAAGGAAGAGCTGATTAGTGACCAGGAACCATCTTTATTTTCTAGTTTCCTCTCTTACATTTCCTGGATGTTCACCAGCTGATTGATTTCATTGCAACATCAAATGCATTGGTCAATGTGACCACAATGAGGCATGTTCTTTCAACTCTAAAGGATAAACACTCTGAAATCTCTCTTGCTAAAATGGATGAATTCCTGACAAGGCTCAACTTGGTCATCGAACAGGTAAAATATGGGGAATATTTTGCAGGTAGTGTTACATGCTTTCACGGATCCATCTGTAGGCCTTCAAGAGCAGTGGCAACTTAGTTCATCCTTTAGGCCTTCTCTCATCTTCCTTTTTTCCTAGCAAGGTCTTATGTAAGGAGTAAATTATTCTTGCTGGTTTTCTGGACTGATGTCTTGAGGGACACTTGGGAACTTGGAAGTCTTCAGTTGCCAATCCCCATAATAAAACATTAAATTTATCTTAAATTTGTTAGTTGGATGAGATTTCCTTTTTAGATCAATAAACAATGTTGAATGGGATGGCTGGTGGGGAAGACAGGGTAGGGCAGTGTATTTCAGTGGTGTTGGGTAATGGGAAGTCGGGTGTGTGCACTCATGTGGATTGCAGTTTTGATATTTTGTACTGGTCTCATGTTCCGTCTCCTCGCACTCACCTCACAATAAGGGGCCCAGGTTTTAGGCTGCTACTTTTAAATGCCTGATCAGCCTATAGTAAATTTGATCTCTCAGCAGCCTCCATTAACATTAGTGACTGTTCAAAGTTACAGTGGCACTGAAAAAAGTGACTTATGACCATTTTTCACTTTTACGACTGTGGCAGAATCCCCATGGTCATTTGATCAAAATTTAGATGCTTGACAAAGGATTCATATTTATAACACTTGCAGTGTCCTGGGGTCATGTAATCAGCTTTTGCAACCTTCTGACAAGCAAAACCATTGGGGAAGCCAGATTCACTTAACAACCATGTTACTAACTTAACAACTGCAATGATTCACTTAACAACTAGGCAAGAAAGGTCGTAAGTAGGGAAATTTAGTAGGGCAAAAAGTAGGGCAAGAAAATAGGGAATCGGGAGCTCTGGTGGTCCTGATTCACTTCCTTCTTCTATGATTGTTCTCAGTGGGTGTTGATAGGAAGTAAGAAGCCTGTCCTTTGTCCCCTGTTTTGTGAGATGTTGCGGGGCTCAGCACTTTCTCCGCCTCTGTTTAACAGCTAGATTAAGCAGCTTGGTGAGATCATCTGCCACTGTGAACTAAGATATCAAATATGGTAATAAAACCTAGATATATGTCTCAGCTGACAGTGAGTTAAATGATGTTATGACCTCCCTCTGTCAGTGATTGGAGAGGGAGGATTCCAGAGAGGGATGGAGCCCATCAAATGGCACATTTGAGTGTTGTTACTGGGTGTATTTTTTAAATTGTTTTTATTGAGGTTTTATCCTTGTAAGCCACTCAAAATCACTTAGAGTGAGTTGGGCAGCCATACAAATTTCCATAAACAAACAAACACATGCATCATATATAGCAACTTCCATCAATTGCATTGTGGCATTATTATATAAACAATTTAGCTGATTATTGGAAATATACATTGAACAAATATAATTAAATTGGTACAAATGATAAAATTTGCATACTTGCATAATTTATTTTATTTATTTTATTTTACAGAAGAACATTCTGAGCCTCAGAAATGATAAGGTGAGGCTGGAGCTGCTGAGTACCATTTTGACAAACCTGGCACGCTATTTCTACAAATTTACAGCTTTAGACTACGAATCCTGGTTCTTGAATAAACTAAAATTCCTTCTGCCTAGCATTAATGTGAATTTGTTGCAGTTGATACCACTGGATGTCAGTTATTCTGCCTACAGAGCCATGTAAGTATTACCTTTCCTCCCCCAGCCCCATGCTCCTCCTTTAAGATCAGTCTGCTCAAGCTTTCTTTAACACACATCTCTCTTCGTATATTTAAACTCCAAGCCCTTTTTGAGGTCATGAAAAAATGAATTGGACCTTTCATGCAATCAAATGTATCGTTGTGGAATTTGCTGCCATAATATATTTGATGTAATATTTTTTATTTTGATGATACATGGTTTTGACCATGGTTTAGATGGCTTTGCAGGAGAAAGAGAAGTTTGTTACAATCATAGAATCACAGAGTTGGATGGGATCTCAGAGATCTTCTAGGCTAAGCCCCCTCCTCAGGATAGGATCGTCTTTGATAAATGAACATCCGTTCACTATTTGAAGATTCTAGTGAGCCAGCTTGTTATCATGGCTAAGCAGTGGTGAAATCTGATCCAGTTTACTACTGGTTCTCTGGCTGCGCATGCGCAATGCACATCACACACCAAATACGAAGTGCGTGGGCGCAGTACACGCCAAAAGGAGGTACGTGGTACGTAGAATAGCACGCAAGGTCAGCTTTGGTGCACAATCTTTTTAAGCATTGCTTTTAAAAGAAAAAAAGGCCTCTGATGATCAGGCAACTCAGCTAGGATCATCAGATCCTTTTAAAAGCATTTTTTACAACTTCTTTGGCTGAAGAGGTTGTAGAAAAAAATGCTTTTAAAAGTAATAAAAAAGTCTCTGATGATCGCGCGGCTCAACTGGGCATGGGCGGGGAGAGGGGGGGGCAGGGATTTTTGCTACTGGTTCTCTGAACCACTCACCGCCAACGCTACCAGATCGGGCGATCCAGTCCGAACTGGGAGCATTTCAAGAAGGCAAGGACAAATCACTTCTGGAAACTATAGTTTCTTGACTGGGTAGTCACCAGAAGTCAAAAATTGAAGGCACACATACAGGTAGTCCTCAATTTCCGTCCATAATGGAGGCTGGCTATTATTGTTACAAATGACAACATCCTTAATGACCGCCACCCCTTGCTTTCCCTAATGCAGCATTAAACAAACATGTGGACCTTTAAGGAGAGCATGGGGTGCCAGAGAGGTGGGGGAACACTTGGGAGGCCTTGCCCAGGCCCAGCTGCCTCCGACTTCTCAAGACTCCCTTACTCTGAAGCATCCATGGATGCTTCCATGCTCCCAACCTGGCGACTTAGCCACCAAAAGGAACTAAAATCAGGCAATAGAAGATATTGGCACATTGGATGGGAGGGGTAGGGGTTGCTGAAACATCCCTATGGTCGATTGTAAGGGTGAAAAACCATAGGACACTGCAGCAGCCATAACTTTGAAACTCAGTACTAAGTAGCTTTCGGGGGAATCGTCATAACATTGAAGCGACCTGTTATAAATTGAAAACTACTTGTACTCACAAAATTTTGTGGCAACATATTGTACCAATTGATAGCTAATATTAGTCATAGAGCTTTCTTTTTTCCCTTTTTATTGTGTTGGTATAAATCTTGATACATTATATACTTTGGTAGTATGGTATTTATATAACATACTGAAATTCTTAGCATTCTATTGTTTAGATCAGCATTATAATTGTTTGGCTTTTTCATTCCAAGTTACTATAATTAAAATGAAGGAACAGCATACAGCAAGGCATTTGTTATATACTTTGTGTTTATACCTATCAATAGAAGGAAAAACAATACATGAACAAAACAAGTTTAACAGAATTAAAATACCAAAAAAAGGGGCAGGGGGAGACAAGGAGAAATATATATATATATATATATAAATTAATCTAGTCAGTTTATAATTTCCCCACAACATGAGCACTTAGGTTCTCTTAAAAATCCAACTGTAGGTAATTATATTTGCCATTTTGCATGATGTATTGTATATTTGGGAACCACTTCCTTCAGTGGAGTTAAACTTCTATTACAGGTGAAACTCGAAAAATTAGAATATCGTGCAAAAGTTCATTTATTTCAATAATACAACTTAAAAGGTGAAACTAATATATGAGATAGACTCATTACATGCAAAGCAAGATAGTTCAAGCCTTGATTTGTCATAATTTTGATGATTATGGCTTACAGTTCATGAAAACCCCAAATTCATAATCTCAGAAAATTAAAATATTACATGAAATCAATAAAACAAGGATTGTACATAGAACAATATCGGACCTCTGAAAAGTATAAGCATGCATATGTGGTTTGGGGCCCTTTTGCATAAATTACTGCCTCAATGTGGCGTGGCATGGATGCTATCAGCCTGTGGCACTGCTGAGGTGTTATGGAAGACCAGGATGCTTCAATAGCGGCCTTCAGCTCTTCTGCATTGTTCGGTCTCATGTCTCTCATCTTTCTCTTGGCAATGCCAAGATTCTCTATGGGGTTCAGGTCAGGCGAGTTTGCTGGCCAATCAAGCACAGTAATCCCATGGTCATTGAACCAGGTTTTGATACTTTTGGCAGTGTGGGCAGGTACCAAGTCCTGCTGGAAAATGAAGTCAGCATCCCCATAAAGCTCATCTGCAGAAGGAAGCATGAAGTGCTCCAAAATCTCCTGGTTGACAGCTGCATTGACCCTGGACTTAATGAAGCACAGTGGACCAACACCAGCAGATGACATGGCTCCCCAAATCAACACAGATTGTGGAAACTTCACACTGGACTTCAAGCATCTTGCAGTGTGTGCCTCTCTATTCTTCCTCCAGACTCTGGGTCCTTGGTTTCCAAATAAGATGCAAAAGTTGCTCTCATCAGAAAAGAGGACTTTGGACCACTGAGCAACAGACCAGTTCTTTTTGTCTTTAGCCCAAGGTAAGACGTTTCTGACGTTGTTTGTTGTTCCGGAGCAGCTTGACAAGAGGAATACAACATTTGAAGCCAATGTCCAGGATCCGTCTGTGTGTGGTGGCTCTTGATGCACTGACTCCAGCCTCAGTCCACTCCTTGTGAAACTCCCCAACACTTTTGAATGGCCTTTTCCTGTCAATCCTCTCCAGGCTGCGGTCATCCCTGCTGCTTGTGCACCTTTTTCTTCCACACTTTTCCCTTCCACATAACTTTCTATTAATGTGCTTTGATACAGCACTTTGGGAACATCCAACTTCTTTTGCAATTACCTTTTGAGGCTTTCCCTCCTTATGGAGGGTATCAATGATGGTTTTCTGCACAACTGAAGCCTCAGATAGCTCAATAGGCTAATAGCCTATTATTAAGATCCAGCTGTCTGCAATTATTGCAAGGTTCGAGGCTCAAGGTCGACTCAGCCTTCCATCCTTTCTAAGGTAGGTAAATTGAGGACCCAGTTTGTGGGGGCAATAAGCTGACTTTGTATAAAAATATACAAAGTATGAAGGCTATTGCTTAACTCATTGTAAGCCGCCCTGAGTCTCTGGAGAAGGGCGGCATACAAATCTAATTTAAAAAAAAAAAACCTGTCAGGTCAGCAGTCTTTCCCATGATTGTGATTCCTGCTGAACCAGACTGAGAGACTATTTAAAGGCTCAAGAACCTTTTGCAGGTGTTATGGCTTAATTAGCTGATTAGAGTGGGACATTTTGAGACCTTTTCACAATATTCTCATTTTCTGAGATTGTGAATTTGGGGTTTTCATGAGCTGTAAGCCATAATCATCAAAATTATGACAAATCAAGGTTTGAACTACCGTATTTTCCGGCGTATAAGATGACTTTTTAACAAAGAAAAGTCTTTTCAAAAGTCGGGGGTCGTCTTATACGCCGGGTATAAGCCTGTGGCTTGCTGCGCGGAGCTTCCCCCACCATCCCAGGCATCCACGTGGACGCTCCGACTTCCCCAGACCCCCAGTGATGGCGAGCCCCAGCTGTCTGGGAAGTCGGAGCATCCACGTGGATGTCTGGGACGGTGGGGGAAGCTCCGCGCAGCAACCCGCAGGATCCAGCATTAAGTGGCTTGCACCCTTGATGAGATAGGCACAGCTTCCCGAATCTGAGTTGCCGGCGCTCCCGTAGCGTCACAGGTCAGCACTGGCAACTCAGATTCGGGAAGCTGTGCCTATCATATCAAGGATGCAAGCCGCTTAATGCTGGACCCTGCGGGTTGCTGCGCGGAGCTTCCCCCACCGTTCCAGGCATCCACGTGGAAGCTCCACGCAGCAACCCACAGGGTCCAGCATTAAGAAGTTCTTTAAGTATCTGTTTTGTACTCAGAACCGAGGAATAAAATCTCTAATAAGAACATAAAAACAATAAGGACCATTAGTAGAACTATTATTTTTAAATTGCTTTTACAGGTGTAATGTAATTTATTTGAATAAATTTGAAATCCTTCCCTATGGCATGTTATCTGTAAGTATTTACAGGAAAATCACAAAGAGCCTTAGTAAACTTCTGGGAATCCAATTTATTATAATACATGGGAAAATAATTTTAATAAATATTTTGGAAAAGATACAAGTTCCTCACAATATGTGACTAATACTTGCTATCATACTTTTATAATTCTGTTCTCCCTGTATACATTATGAACCAATACTTAATTTAACACTCATTTTTTAAAAAATATTCCCCTGCATTAACAATAGTATTATTTGTATGGTTATCCAACATCCACTTTAGAACAGGAATGGGAAAATATGAAGCTTGCAGACTTAATCTGGTTTAGCTAGCTTGCCCCTATTTGATGAGTCCCATCACTGCTCCTTTCCAGTGCTAGATTTCCAACTGGCAATGTAACTTTGGCTTTACTCATATTCATCCTTTTTCACATGGGTATAATGGGCAGTAATAATAATAATAACTTTATTATCATTGTACGTGTATACACAGTATACCCATACAACGAAATTCATTTAACACCCAAAGACCAGGTCCAACACACATAACAATCCCCAAACACACTCCTAACCAGCACAATTCCCTACCCCTAAACCACCCAAGCATCACACAACAGACCAAGTAATACTGTCCAACAGCTCATTGATGGTGGCCTTTTAGTTCATTGTTGAATGCAATTATAGCTCTGGGATAATGCCAGTAGCTGATCTCATTGGCATTTCTACCAGAATACCAACAGTTCTCATGCTGCTCTTCCTCCTTGAGAAAATAGCATTAGGCTGGGCAAAATCAGAAGGATCAAAAGGAACCAACCTCTGGTTTATTAGATGGAACTTTGAATCACAGAAGTAATTGTCATTGAGTAGAAGTTCCTAATGTAATGGTTATTATTTCGTTACTGTCTCCATATTAGCATCAGTGTAGTGAAGGGAGATGCTAGATCTGACCTTTGATTTCATGCCATTAAGTTATTGCCAACTCTTAGGGTTCACATTCATAGATTTTGTCAATGATGATCTGTACCTAATCTGGTGGTTGAGATCTTCCCATAACACCCCAATCACCATTATAATTGAGTCTATCCACCTTGCTGCTTGTCATCCTCTTCTCTTTCCCCTCCATTTTCCAGCATTACAACCATCTCCAGAGAGCTGTTAAATGTCCTTTTTTTGATATTGGAGAACTAATTTAGGACTGAATTAATTTCCTCACCTCACTTTGGAAGGAGGATATTTTGCAGCAGTATTTGGAAGCTAATTGCATTTGCTATGTTTTCTGTTCTCATATTAGCAGATTCTGGTATAATGGTATAAAGACTCAATACTTTCTTCTTCCAACAAGGATTGGGAGCAGGGCAGGGGGAGAGAGAAATATTACCTGGAGTTATTCTTTTAAGAGTGCAAGAGTTTCAGCCTTCTGTATCTGTGCACCCAGAGCCGTGGTAATGCAGTAGTTAGAATGCAGTACTGCAGATTACTTCTGCTGCCTGCTGGCTGCCTGCAGTTTGGCAGTTCAATTCTTAACGGTTCAAGGTTAACTCAGCCTTCAATCCCAATGATTTTGTCCAGCCCATTTTTGGAGTTTTGTGTGACATTATTTTCAATTTGCTTTTTTTCCCTCCCTTTTTTGGATTTGTTCCAATACACACAAAGGGAATAAACGTGTGTATAGCAAAACATATGTTACTGCAATACTTTTCAGTAACATACGAAAAGTACTTCATTTTCTGGAAAAATTTCAGGGGTGCCAACATTTACGGCCATGACTGTATGTTTATAAGTGACAGTTTTCCTGCTAAGTACCTGCATGTCATATGAATTTGAATTAAAATTACCATATTGAAATCAAATCGGATGTTTTTTAAGTTTTATTTGGGCGAGTATAGCCCAAACCCTATATTTTAACAGGAAAAGTAGGGGGTCGTCTTATACGCCCAGTCGTCTTATACGCTGGAAAATACGGTATCTAGCTTTGCATGTAATGAGTCTATCTCATATATTAGTTTCACCTTTTAAGTTGCATTACTGAAATAAATGAACTTTTGCACAATATTCTAATTTTTCGAGTTTCACCTGTATATATATATATATACCGTTAGTTGTGCCATTACTACATAGTCTCCAAGTTTAAGTTCCCAAGTTTTTTTAAGTTCAAGTATTATCGGAATGATGTCTTTCAGTATCGAGCACAATTTATTCTGGCTGCTATAAGCATATATCTCATTTAATTGGTGTTTCTTTTTTTTCTGATTATTCCAATAAGAAAAGTTGTGTTTTTATTTTTACTTTACATTCCAAAATATTGCAAGGGAATTTGTGATAAAATATTTATTTTGTCTCATTACATTTCCAACATCTATTCAATTCCTCCTAATAAGTTGTAGTTGTTGCTCTTCTTTATCTTGGTTGCTAGTATTCCCCTGATTTTGATCTGAGATTGGCCTTTCTACTATGAATGACCATCCTTCTCATTATCTAATTGTTGTAGTGGATGATTAATTTAATTTTGTACTGTTTATCCTGCTGAGTATCCTTTTACTTTACTTTTTGCTTTGGGCTGACACGCCTTCTCTTTTTATTTCCTCGGGATTTGGTGTTTTCAGAAACCGAGCCTGATAACAATTCCACAGAAGAGCAGCTAGATGGGAGCAGAGTGTTCAGACTGTCTGTTGCATTAGTTATCGATTTCAACTTTGAACTAATTATTCTGATTTATTTTAAAGAATCAGCTGTTGATCTCCTGGGCAAAGGGTGGCAAAGTAATGGATTAATTCTTCCTCATCATCCATAAACTGTAACTGTTCATTAAGTAGATCTGAGTTCTCTTTTTTTATTATTCTTATCTTGTTCTATCCTTGTTAATAGAGGAGTTCTTTGATGATACTTTGGAATTTTCAGGGTTGAAGTCGACCTCCCTCACGTTTCTTGGCTCTCTGCCCAGACTTTAACAGAGACTGGATTTTGGTGGTATAAAACACCAGTATGGCCAAATAGAATATTTAAATATTAAAAAGGTTTCAACCCTGAATAACACTGAAGAAAGAACAATCTGCCCAAAGGTTAACAATATTCTTTTGCAACCATGTCTGCTGGGGAGCCAAGAAATCTCTGTTAATTTGTTAGAATATATCCTACAGCAGGGATATCAAGTTCACGTAGTCACAGTGTTGTCATGTGACATATCATGACTCCCCCCCCCCTTTGCTAAACCAGGCATGGACGTGGGCAGCGTGTGACACATCCATCCTGTGGGCTGCAACTTTGACAGCCTTGCCCTTCAGTCTAAAAGTTGGGAAAGAGAGTTCAGTATTACTCGTCTGTTGTGCCACCTGCCCTTGTTCAAAGAAATATCAGGAATCCTGTGTCTCTGCAGAACTAACCTCTGTAGAACTAACCTCCGTGTCGTCTCCATCTTAAAGCTCCAATCCACATGAGCTATCCATGCATTAAGAGTACATTTTGAAGCATGGGCTTTGCTATTTGCTTCCTTATCTAATTTAGAGATGTACTTTCCCATTAGAGACTTTAATTCTTCAATCTTTTTGTTTGCTTTCAAGAGCTGGTCAATATAGCAATAACTTTTTGTGCTGTCAAGAGGCAATTCTCGGCAACCAAATCCGAGTCTCCTTTAAAATTGCTCTTAGTATTATCCTTGTTCTCTCCTCTGTCTCCTAATGGAGCCTCATTTTCCAGAGAAAGACAGTCATCCACCTCCCACTCCAGTAAGGAGCAGGACTTATTTACTGAGGTTATGAGGGGGGAAGAGCAAAAGAAGAAGATTTACTTGCAGTGTCTGTTATCTGAAACAAGTCCTTTATCTTTGGTTGTCTGGGTGTTGTTGCTGCCAGGTTGTGTTTAGGGTTTCCTCCCGACTGTATTCTATTAGATAATATATACTATATAGATAATATTTTAGATAATTATATACTGTATAATATTAGATAAAAATAAACTATTTTACAACCATATAAAAGCAGCTATAATAAGGAGCTCACTAAAAGGGCTGTCATACGACAGCCATCCAATAACTACCCAGAAATGTGTTCTTGCCGTACACAGGGAAGAGGAGAAACAGTTTGATCCAACATCTATTAATGTATGATTTATCTACAAGTAGTCCTCAACCTATGACCACAACTGAGCCTAAAATTTCTGTTGCTAAGCAAGACAGTTGTTGAGCGAATTTTGCCTTATTTTACAACCTTTCTTGCCATAATTATTAAGTTTGCAGTTGTTTTGTGAATCTAGCTTCATCATTGACTTTGCTTGTCAGAAGGTTGCAAAAGGCTTCTGGGATGTGAAGAGAGTCATAAATATAAGTCAGTTGCCAAGCATCTGAATTTTGATCATGTGATCATAGGGAAGCTACAACGGTCGTTACTGTGAAAAATGGTCATGTCACTTTTTTCAAAGCCGGTCACTAAATGAACTGTTGTAAGTTAAAAAACAATTAAATACTTAAAATACAACAACCCTACAACACTAAGTTGAGGATTACCTGTGTCTTAGATAAATTGATGAAGTTCTACATACAGGTTTCTATATGTAGAACATTTTATACCAATTTTCCTTTAGATTACAACTTGGTGTAAATTTAGTCCATAATCCTTCCCACCATTGTGTTGTAATTGTTTCTTTAAAATTTTGCATTCATTTTATCATACAGTTTTTGTTTATTTTGTGTTTGTATGCAGCATGTGTCTCAATAGGTAATTCTGGTTTTGTATTTGAGTTTCAAATACTGTTTTTTTTCTTATTGTCCTTTCCCTTTTTCTTAATTCCATCCTAAAATCTGATTTTGTCCTCTGTCTGTTTGTAAATATATCAATCGTAGTATTTTAAAATCTTCACTAAGTATTTTTATGTTTTTAATCGGTTTGTAGAATCTGAGGGTAATCTGCAATTACGTTTATTTTACTGCAGTTAATTCCATGAAGTATTTGAAGGAGAAGCTGGAGGTGAAATTGTTAGGCTTATTATTCCATTTGTGGAATTCTATACTTTTATCAACATTTTTCTAATAATATGACCTTTTAAATTTTTATCCTCCTTTGTATCTCTGTACCATAAGCATCTCTGAAGACTAAACCAACTCCTTCTAAAATAGCCGCCTACTACTCAGATATTTATTTATTTATTTGTTTGTTTATTTGTTTATTTATTTATTTCATCAACCATGTATTAGATAACAGATATAAGTATAAAGTTGATTATGAATACATGAAATGGATATGAATAAAAGGGAACATTAGGATGGTAGGCATGCTGGCGTGCTTATGCACGCCTTTTAAAGACCTCTTAGGAATAGGGTGAGGTCGACAGTAGACAGTCTAAGGTTAAAGTTTTGGAGGTTTGGGAAAGAAACCACAGAGTCAGGTAGTGCATTCCAGGCACTGACAACTCTGTTACTGAAGTCATATTTTCTGCAATCAAGTTTGGAGCGGTTTACCATAAGTTTGTATCTTTTGTGTGCTGGTGTATTGTTTTGGTTGAAGTTGAAGTATTCATTGACAGGTAGGATATTGTAGCAGATAATTTTATGCTTAGGTGTGACCGAAGTGTCACTGCGTTTTTATATTTACCAGCAGAGCTAATATTTCTGGACTATCAGACTGACCGTAGTCATACTCCTTATCAGCACCTACAGCACCTACTACGCATGTCATTGCATTTTTTTGTACTTCTTCTAGAAACTTTCCTTTGTTCTCCAGCCAGCTAAGGTCAGGCTGGAGATTCTTTGCCAACATGTAATCTGTTTTAGATAGTGAGATGTTTTTATTTTCTTACAATAAATATGAGTTTAATTAGATGTTTCTTCGGTCTTATTGATCAAAGTATGCAACAGGATAAAAGCCACGATCCAACTCAAAATGAGGGCAATTACCCCACGCAAGGTAACGGGGCTGATTGCCGCTCTAACAATGGTAGCAGAGGATGGTTAATTTATGGCTATTCCTGACTTGTTACTTTTGATCATGACTGTCTAGGCTAATTAGACAGATAGTTGATTTAGTGACTGCGGAACACTAAACAATTAACTTCTAAGATGCCGAGAAAGAAGAAAAAAGGAAAAATGAAGGAAAAGGGCAAAATGAAGCCCTTCTTATCTTCTTCAGATAAGGATGAAATGGAAAGATCTTCCAGATTTCATCCTCTGGCATCTGCCACTCAGTTAGAAGCAGGAGAAGAACAAACGAAACTTAGAGTTCTCTCTACAAATGATTTGATCTCTTTCGATCCACTGGCACCAGTCATTCAGCTGGAAGAAAAAGAAACCGTGGGAGAAGCAGAAGACTCAGAGAAGATAGTCTTAATGAAGCTTCAGGAGGAAAATAACAGAAAAGCTGCTTCAGAAGGTGAAGTACTACGACCGAGGTCAGTAACTCAACCTTCTACTTATGCATGCTCTCAAACTTCTGATTTTGAAATGCATGGGGCCAAGCCAAAACTTCCACAAACGGCAAAGCCTTTTTCCTCCCACGCAGAGGGAGAAACATTTTATTATTCCTCTCAAACCTTCAAAGTCTCTCCTCATGAGCAAGCTATAAGAAACTATCGTGACCAGATAGAAATTTTTGAACGTGAGCTATCCGAGGCAAAAATGGCTTTATCTAGGCTTGAGCTAGATAAGAGAGAATCCCACGTTCATGAAATCTCAAAAACCGCCATTTTGCCTTCTTCTCTCTCAGAGCCAAAGACACACCCCCTGGTGGATATTGTGTCAGGCAAATCAGAACAGAGAGTTGTGTACACGTCACATGTGCCTAGTAAAGTTGTCTCTTCTCAGATTTCACATGATGTAGATAGAGAAGTAAAACTAACTGAATCAAGCCTGCAAGCTGCAATGCCACAAGTGTCTCCACAGGCTCAATTTTCAGCACCCCCTGGTGGTGCTGGGGTTTTTTTAGATGGAACACAACACTTAATGCAGCAAAGGCAAATGACTGCATCTCCAGCAGGTCATTTTAATATTGCAGCTCAGATGCCACAAGTACAAGCTCATGCACACATGCCTCCAGCTGTACAACCAGGGCCAGCCCCTGGTCCACCTCCAGCACAACAAGTGCCTTTGCCCCCACAGCCAGCACCTCAAATGCCTATTCCTCAACAGGCATACTCTGTTGCTCCACTGGCTGGTGAGTCAAAATTAAAGATGTCAGGGCAGAATTACAAGGCCTGGGTCAGTGAGGTTGGACTTTTGCTACGCAGAGAAGGCACACATCGTATGGTGTTTAACCCTCCTGCCCAACCATGGACACCTGAAATAAGAGACTTAGAGACTAAAGCCTGCACAACATTATTGATGTCCATGGATACTGAACTGCAGGTTACTTTTCCGCCTGATGCAACAGCCCAACAAATTTGGGTCCAATTAGAAAATTGCTACAGGCCTGTCTCAATTGAGTCTTCATGTTTGCTCATGTCTGAATTCCATGGTTCAAAATTGAAACCTGGTGAACAAATTGGAGGACATTTGACCAAACTGAAAGGTATGAGGAAAGAATTGAGAGAAAGGGGCTATCTTATTGAAGATATTCAAATGATTAGTATTATCATTAACTCTTTGAACTATGAATGGAAAGATGCCATTACAAAGATTAACCAAGTGCCTATTGCTCAACGCACAGTGGACAATATATGCAGACTCTTAATTGAAGAGGAGGCACTGATGTTAGCCACACCACATTTGAGAGGACCACCCGCATCAAGAGCTCCAGCTAGGCGTCCCTTCCGAGGAAGGACCTATGCTCCAAGGATGCCAAGATGCAACATCTGCAACCATGTGGGACATGCCACCCGGGATTGTCCCCAACGAGTTCCAGCTCCCGTCACGTACCAGCCCAGAGGAACAGACTCCAGAGGCAGAGGCAGAGGCGGTAGACAAGGTCGTCGTGGTCCAAGGCGTGATTCGCAAGCTCCACTCGCCACATTGGCTTTAACCAATGATCCACAACCTCATCCAGAGTACGACAGACGGCTTTTGTGGACTTTGGACAGTGGTGCAGCTTTCCATGTTACTTACAGAAAAGAACTTTTCACAGAGATGCACGAGCCTGAACCTGAACTACGTGAACTTTATTCTTTTTCCAATCATCCTTGTCAGGTCAAAGGAAAAGGAACTGTTTATGTTGAAGAGCTCAATGCATTCATTCCTGATGTCTGCTACATACCAACAGCAACTTTTAGTTTGCTTAGTCAAGCTCACTTGTCTAGAGTTTTAAAGTTCCAGGTTCACCACCTCGAGAAAGCAAGTTACATAGTTAAAGATGGAGATATTGTTGCTGAAACCATGTTAATTGGTGGTGTTTATTACTTAAAACCAAAAGCTAAACCGCAAGCACAGGCAAGTATACAAATTCCAAAAGAGGAGAGCACAGGCCCAGAGAGAGATGTCCCAGTGAGAGATCCTGTTGCTACTCCGAAGGCTCCTAAAGCCAACAAAAAGAAAATTGAGAAACAGGTTGCTCAGAGCAAGCCTGAGGTTCCTCATAAAACTGTTAATGTTGAAAATTCACTAACTGGTAAACCTTTTCATTCCAGGTGCATCCATAAGTGGCATAGAAGATTGGGACATGCCAGCTTCCGGGTTCTTAGAAAAATGCCGGATTTCGCAAAAGGTTTGGATCTAAAGGGGTGTAAGGTGTTTCTGGATTGTGCTGTCTGCAAGAAAGCCAAATCCAAAGCAGCAGCCATTCCAAAATGCGCTACACGCCTGTCAACACGCATTTTTGATTTGGTACACACTGACATAGTTGGTCCATTTCCGCCAACAATTGGTGGTAGAAAATATTTTTTAACAATTGTTGATAATTATTCTAGATATGGATATGTATATCCAATGAGAGAAAAATCTGAGACCTTTCAGATCTTTAAAGACTTTGCAGCCCTCGTCTCTACCCAACACGGAGTAAACATCGCCAGAATCCAGAGTGATCGTGGTGCCGAGTTCATGTCTCAGCGTTTCCAGGACTGGATGCGTAAGAATGGAATTCTTCATCAGACTTCGGCTCCTTATACTCCCCCTCATAACGGAGTTGTAGAGAGAAGACAGGGGGTTCTGCAAACCATGATGCGTTGTCTTTTAGAGGATGCCAACCTCAGTAACCCATACTGGGGTGAAGCTCTTAAATATGCAAATTACATCATCAACCGTACTTGGAGCAGTGCGATAAATCAAACTCCTTTCTTCATGATGTATGGCTACAAGCCAGATCTCAAGAACCTCCGTATTTTTGGTTCATACGCCATGGTGAACATTCCCTTAGATCAAAGAAGGAAAGGAGGTCCAGCAGCAAAGAGACTGAGATTTATGGGTTTTGATGACAATTCAAAATGGAGCAAATTTATTGACTCTAATCGTAGACTAGTGACTTCCCAATCTGCTGATTTTGAGGAAGATGCTGACTGGTCCAGGATTCATTCCAATGATCCTGGAGTTTATTTTCCTAAAGATGAAGTTACTGATGCCACGCAGCCTGATGACCAAGATTCACAGGCAAATGTTCCACCCACCAGTTCTTCCCAACATGATGTTCCGTCTTCGCAAGCCGCGGATGCTGATGCTAGCGACGATGATGAAGACGAGGATGAAACGGAAGAAGAATGGACGACTGTTCCGAGGCGTTCCAAGAGAGCCACAAAGGGAATCCCTCCACAGCGATATTCGTGGCAACTGACAAAAGCACCGTTGCCTTTGATTTGTAATGTTACACTTCCTCCCGATAACTTCACACAAATCAAACATCTTCCTGATTCAGAGCAAGAGAAGTGGTATGATGCAATGCAAGCTGAAATGGACAGTCTAAAGAAACTTAAGGTGTTTACACCTGCAAAATCTCCAGCAAAGAAAAAGGTCATTGGCACTCGATGGGTCTATAGAATCAAAAAGAAGCCAAATGGTGAGTCATTGTACAAGGCCAGACTTGTAGCTCAGGGTTTCGCTCAACGTTATCCTGAGGACTACACAAATACCTACTCACCGACAGTCAGAACTGAAAGTGTAAAAATTGCTTTAGCCACTGCAACTATCCTTGGTTTAGAAGTTTTTCAGTTTGATGTTGACACCGCTTATCTACATGCTGACCTAGATGAAGAAATCTACGTGAGAGGTCCTCCAGGATTCCGACAGCAAGAAGGGGATACCTGGTTCCTGAACAAAAGTCTTTATGGTCTGAAACAGTCTGGTTTAATGTGGTACTTATGTCTTACTGACAAACTAAATTCAATGGGCTTTATTAAGTCCGAAACTGATGAGTGCGTGTTCACAAAAAGATCTAACAATGCATATGAGATAGTTCTTGTTTATGTTGATGACATCGTTTACATTGGTCCAAATAAGCAAATGAGTGAGATTTTTGCCAAAGCTTTGCAGAAATACTTCACATTGAAAACTTTAGGTCATATTAGCACTTATTTAGGTGTTCACATTGAAAAAACACAGAAGGGGTTTAGTCTTTCACAAGAAGATAAAATTGAACAAGTTTTACATCATTGCAACATGAAGGATGCTAACACAACAAAGACACCCATGCAAACAGATTTTCACAACTTGACACATGAACCAAGTCCTGAGTTCGAGGATCAAACACTTTATCGTTCAGTTATTGGATCACTGTTATACATTAGTAGTTGGACAAGACCCGACATTGCACTCAGTGTTAATCTCTTATCTCGACACGTAGGTAAGGCAAAACAGTTTCATTGGTCATGTATTAAGAAATTATTGAAATACCTAAAGCACACTAAACACATGAAGTTATTGTTAGAACCAACACACACTGATTATGCAGAATTAAGTTGTTATGCAGATTCTGATTGGGCAAGTGATAAGAAATCACGTAAAAGTACTTCAGGTTATATGATGTTCTTAAATGGATGTCCTGTTTATTGGCAAGTGCGAAAACAGAATTTTGTTTCTTGTTCTTCTACTGAAGCTGAATATGCTTGTGTTTCAGATGCATGTAATTCTTTAACGTGGTTTGATGCTTTGGTCACAGATATCTGGACACATCCGATCCGACCAATCACAGTGATGGAAGACAATGAATCGGTGGTTTATATTTCTGAATCACATTTCACAGGTTCTAGGTCCAGACACATTGACATCCGTTATAGAAATATCAAACAATTAGTGAAACAAGGTTTTGTAAAATTGCAGTATGTATCTACACATGATCAGATTGCAGACATGCTCAACAAACCGCTTCCAGCAGCTCAACACGAGTATCTGCGTAAGAAGATGTGCCTTATCTGATGATATACCTGATGTTCGCTCAACTGGCAAAAGAAGGGGTGTCACTGCGTTTTTATATTTACCAGCAGAGCTAATATTTCTGGACTATCAGACTGACCGTAGTCATACTCCTTATCAGCACCTACAGCACCTACTACGCATGTCATTGCATTTTTTTGTACTTCTTCTAGAAACTTTCCTTTGTTCTCCAGCCAGCTAAGGTCAGGCTGGAGATTCTTTGCCAACATGTAATCTGTTTTAGATAGTGAGATGTTTTTATTTTCTTACAATAAATATGAGTTTAATTAGATGTTTCTTCGGTCTTATTGATCAAAGTATGCAACAGGATAAAAGCCACGATCCAACTCAAAATGAGGGCAATTACCCCACGCAAGGTAACGGGGCTGATTGCCGCTCTAACACGAAGACAGTGAAGTTCTAAGTTGTCTAAGCGCAAAACTTCAAGCCTGGTGGCATAAGGTATTCTGTTGCGAGCAGAGGAGTGGAGGACTCTTCTTGTGAAATATCTCTGGACTTGTTCAAGTGTATTAATGTCTGATATGCAGTGTGGGTTCCAGACAGATGAGCTATATTCAAGAATTGGTCTAGAATTGGTTTTGTATGCCTTAGTTTGCAGTTCAATATTACCAGAGAAGAAGCTATGCAATATTAGGTTAACAACTGTTAATGCTTTTTTGGCAATGCTGTTACAGTGAGCTCTGGCACTTAGATCATTTGAAATAAGTACTCCAAGGTCATATCCACCCAGCTTGTATTTTGTGTTCTGATTTTTTTTTTGCCAGTGTATAAGACAGAGCATTTGTTGGTTGAGATTTGGAGTTTAACCATTCTGTTTAACCATTCTGACACATAGTCAAGGTCTTTTCGTAGGGTAGCAGCATTGTGTTGAATAGTTTTACATTATCAGCAAAGAGAACACAGTTGCTTATAATTTGATCGGAAAGGTCATTTATGTAAAGTATAAAGAGTGTGGGTCCTAAAATGCTACCTTGGGAGATACCGCTGTTAACAGGTGCAGAGTTTGATAGGGTGTTCCCTATTTTGACTACTTGTTGCCTGTTTGATAGGAACGCAGCTATCCATTTGTGCAGGGATCCGGAAATTCCATAAGATTTTAGTTTTAGAAGTAGTTTGTCATGTACCACTGAATCAAAGGCTTTACAGAAGTCTATAGAAATTGTGTCTATTGCTTTACCCTGATCAACTTTTGAAGTCCAGATTGCAGGACATTTTTTTTCTGACGCCAAACTACTTGTTAGAGAGTAGGTTGTTTGTCTCTAAGTAGAGGGTAATGGATTGGTTTATGATTGATTCCATGACTTTTCAGGTGATGTAACCTAATGAAATTGGTCTGTAATTATCAACTAGGCTGGGGTCACCCTTTTTGAAGATAGAGATGATCATGGCTAGTGACCATAAGAGGTAAGGAGCTGATTCTGAAATATATTTTGTAGATTATGTGAAGAGATTCTGCTATGGTGGTTGAGAGCTTTTTTAGGAAGTAGGCACATAATCCATCAGGGTCAATAGATAGAGATGGTTTTAGATTGCCTTTTCAATGGCATCTTCTGTAAAATTGACATGTAATAGATCATTGTGATTAGTTGTGGTACGATTGGGAAATGTGGGGCATGAGCCCAGGGGTGGGTTCTACTTACCTTTACTACCAGTTCACAGCAGGGCCGTGCATGCGCAGAAGCGTTTTGATGACGTCGGGGTTGGTGCAACGTGTTCTATAGAACTGGTGCGAACCGGGGGCAACCCACCACTGCATTAGCATTAAGACTGAACAGAAGAATGTGTTGAAGAGTTTGGCCTTAGCGGTTTCATCATTACAGTCTTTTCCATTTGGTTGTTTTAGTGGTGGGATGGTTCTTGAGTCTTTAAGTTTGTGGTTTACAAAATTGTAGGAGGCCCGGGTGGATTTCGTCCGTAGTAGGTTTTCCTCTTGTTTGCTGTGATAACTGATGCATTCTACCTTTATCTGTCAGCATAAGGTTTTGTAGCAACTTTTGAAGTTAGCTGTGTAGCCAGTTTTGTTTTTGTGCCAAAGAGGGGGGTTTTTTTGGTCTGAAGCTTCCTTATTGTTATGGGTAATTTGTTTTTCCTGGTTTGGGGGGTTATTAGTTATTATTATTTTATCTACGGGCATCTTGCTTTATATAAACCAAATATAAATATTTGGAAAGACAAGACCACCTCTCTCTTTAGAATCTTATTCAGTGACTATTCTCTCTTTTCACTCCATATCAATTTACCAACAGTTATTTGTCATTCTTAAATATTTTTTCTAAAGAGAAGTGGAATTTGTGAAATTTTGATGGATGGAAATGTGATGGTCAGCTCTTCTTGCAATCTTTGTGTGACTGTATGAGCGGGATGTCTTACTGTGCATTATACAATTTCCTCTCCTACATTTTTGCATCTGATTGCAGTTTTGGTGGCTTGGACCAGGTCTATTCTGAGTTATCTCAAGACACATCTCTCCAGATCTACAATTTGATGAAGACTATCATGAAACTTCAGCTCAATGTCTCAGGTAATCATATGGAGTTCAATGGAATAACCCCTTAGCAGCCAGGTTTTCAGAGTCTTGCTGAAATAACCTGTTTCTAAGAGTCATTTTCCCCTCTTGTTTTTAGGAACAATATTTCCTGGCAGTTACAACAGCAGCCAAGTTTTTCTGCAACAAATGTTTTACAAATTTGCACATTTTGCTAGATACACTGACTTCCTCTTATTATATAAGGATTTTAATGGGGTAGGTAAAAGTAAGCAATCTTCAGAAACTATTTTTGGTAGCTCAAAAATACTGTATATTGCTAGTCAGAAACAAATTGCCCTAGATGTTGATTAACAACAGTACTTATTTTACTGCTTATTAAATTGCTAATTGTTAACATTGTTAATTAGAAAATGAAATACCTTTTATTTCTCTAGATGTGTTAATAGTTAATGGGATCAAATATTAACTAGGAATTATTAAATTTAATTATTAAAAATACAAATAGAAGAAAATGCCTCTCTACTTTCTTAATACTGGACTTCTAGTGAATTTGTTTGATATCTTTGAAATCCTACTGTAAAATTCTATGTATTTATTCTTTAAGTTTGAAGTCCTTTCCCTGCTGTCTCCAAAGCAAATGGGAGAAATGATGATTGTTACTAATGCCTTCAAAGATGAATTCCTGGCTATACAGATTTTGGTTGAATTGGAGAGACGGCTTTCTGCCTCTCTCATGGATTTTATGATTGAATTTAATGCTGCAGCAAAACAGGTAATATTTTTCTATTTTGACCCTTTTGCTACCATGTTCTTGAGTTAGTTTATTTATACTAACACTAGGCATTTTCTTTTCTGTTGGGTACAATGAATACTGAAAGATAGCTATTTCAATAAAATTCATTTTCTCTGTAGTCTTTGAACCTGGAAAAAAGTTGCCACTCAGTGGAACCATACAGAACAATTTAGGACCACAGTTTACTTCTTGGTAAGATGGAAAAATGTGGGGTAGACAGTATCACCATCAGATCCATAACTAACTGATCAATCTCACTCAGCATGTAGTCCTCTACGTGGAGAGAAACATGCCAGGTTCTCTCTTAGGCTCAATACTCTTCAACATCAATTTAGATGAAGGGAACTCATCAAATTTGCAGATAACACCAAGCTGTGCGGGATAGCCAACAATTTAGAAGTCAAATGCAGAAAAAAATTGACAGACTTGAACACTGGGCCCTATCCAACAAAATACAATTCAGTGGTGAGAAAAGTAAGATTTTACATAGTGAAGGAGAATATCTATAGCTCAGGGTTGAAGCTAGAAGCCTTGTTGCTCTGTTTGTTTTCTTGCAGATGTTTCATTCTATTCCTCAACCCGATTATAAATCACATGGACCTCTATGGATGGGTGATGGCATTTGGGAAAAAACTTGTGTTAATTGTTGTCCTGGTGTGCAGTGCTCTATAGCTCACAAGCTTCCTAACAGACAGGAAGCAGCAGGTGAAGCTAAGCAAAATCACATCAGATATCTGTACAATTAGCACAGGAGACCCCCAAGGATGTGTGCTTTCTCCACTTCTCTCTATATACCAATGACTGCATCTCAAACAATCCATCTGTTAAACTACTGAAGTTTGTAGATGATACAATGTTGATTGGTCTCATTCGAGACAACAATGAATCTGCATACAAGCAGGAGGTTGAACTAGCCTCGTGGTGCGACCAGAACAATCTGGAACTGAACACACTCAAAACCGTAGAAATGGTGGTAGACTTTAGGAGAAACCCTCCCATACTACCACCTCTTATGATACTAGACAACACAATATCAACAGTAGAGACCTTCAAATTTCTAGATTCTATCATATCTCAAGACCTAAAATGGACACCTAACATCAAAAACGTCATCAAAAAAACACAACAAACAATGTTCTTTCTGCACCAACTCAGCAAGCTCAAACTGCCCAAAGAGCTGCTGATACAGTTCTACAGAGGAACTATTGCAGTGGTGGGTTGCCCCTGGTTCGCAAGGGTTCTATAGAACCAGTAGTAAAACCGGCGGGAGGCTCTGCCCACTGACCCCGATGTCATCAGAATGCTTCTGCACATGCGCAGAAGATTGCACATGTGCACTTGCTTCACTCACACGCATGCACAGCCCCGTTGCAAACCGGTAGTAAAGGTAAACAGAATCCACCCCTGAACTATTGAGTCTGTCATCTGTTCCTCTATAACTGTTTGGTTTGGTTCTGCAACCCTGTAACAAGACAGACACAGACTTCAGAGGATAATTATAACTGCAAAAAAAAACAATTAATACCAACCTGCCTTCCATTGGGGACCTGTATACTGCACAAGTCAAAATGAGGACTGTGAAAATATTTACAGAACCCTCACATCCTGGACATAAGTTGTTTCAACCCTTACGCTCAAAACGATGCTATAGAGCACTGTACACTGAGATAACTAGATACAAGAACAGTTTTTTCCCGAACCTAAATGGATAATTCCCTCAACACTTTCAGGCTATTAACATTAGACTGCATTGCTATTGCTATTGGTCTTCTCATCGTTCCTGTCGCCCATCTCCTCCCACTTGTGACTGCATGACTATAACTTTGTTGTTTGTATCCTTGCAATTTATATTGATATTGTTTCCTAGTATGATTTGATTGCTTATTGTACTGTATGCCTGTCACTGGGTGTTGTGCCTTGACAGGTATATCTTTTCTTTTTATTTACGCTGAGAGCATATGCACCAAAGACAAATTCCTTGTGTGCCCAAACATACTTGGCCAATAAAGAAATCCTATTCTATTCTATTCTATTCTGTTCTGTTCTGTTCTGTTCTGTTCTGTTCTGTTCTGTTCTGTTCTGTTCTGTTCTGTTCTGTTCCGTTCCGTTCCGTTCCGTTCCGTTCCGTTCCGTTCCGTTCCGTTCCATTCCATTCCACTCCATTCCATTCCATTCCATTCCATTGTGTCATTTTGAGGATAGAAGTTGAAACAATTTATGTCCAGGATGTGAGGGGTTTGTAGATATTTTCACAGCCCTCTTTGACTCATGCAGTATATAGTCCTCAATGGAAAGCAGGTTGATAGTAATTATTTTTTCTGCAGTTCTAATTATCCTCTGAAGTCTTTGTCTGTCTTGATGGGTTGCAGAACTTATGGGACTCTATCACTGTAGGTTTTAAAAAACAGATTGGGCAGAAGGGTCTCTTTGTTCAGAGACCCTTCTTGAGCAAGGGGCTGGGACTAGAAGACTTCCAAGGTCGCTTCCACCTCTGTTATATTGTATTCTAGCATTTTCAGATAGTTTCAGATTTTGGAAAGCTTTCTGCCTCAAACCAGTCTATAAATAGAGATATCTACAGGAAAGATTTAATAAAAGTTAAGACACAGACATAACCACATGAGTTATATGCTGCATTATTATTATAATTTAACCACACTATGTTGTCATATAATATAGTATTCTTGTTATGTAATTATATTATATAATTATTATAGAGTAATAGAACCATGTGTGCTGCATATTAAAAAGAGTCAGGACTTCAGTTGTGCACCCAACTCCCCTGTCAGTCCTGGTTCTAAATTTCAAATTTCCAGGAAAATTTTTGAACATGCAAGTCAAGCAGGACTTTCTCTCTTTTTCTGGCAGAAGCACCTGATTGTCCTCCCAGATCTTCGGGTCCGTGACTTAATTTTCAGAATGGTCTTCAAGACACTCAAGTTTGGCACCTTTACTGCTGAGCAATACTCTTTTTGGTTTGGAACTCAGCTCCAGCTGTTCCTGACAGCTTTATCACCCAAAGACCTGCAGCTGATCCCACTCGATGTAGACTGCCAATCTCACCAGCATTTGTTAGTCCAAAATCATTTCTCTATTGATATCCATGATATACCCTTTATACGGTACCCTCCTTATACCCTTTCACTGCATTTGGAATCATGTTTCTCATTGTTTACTTTTGGTTTTTTGTGATTTCTGAAATCAGCTACTATGGCTTGTTTGTACCCAACAATGTGTGGCTTGTTCAACAAAGCAGAATGGAAACAAGCCATGACTTTGTGCAATGTACAGACCATGCCACAAGTTATGAACAAACAGTAGATTTGAAGGTCTGGAGAGAATGAATGAACTGGAGGAAGAGCCAACTGTGACAGGGATCAGAGGAAAGATATCCATCCTGCAGTTCTAATCTGCTTCCTCTTCACTGCTGTTGCATATTGTTTCAGGTGCTGTAGTATGTCAGCCTACCATTGGACTGGTCTGGAATCCACAACGTGGGCAGAATGCAGCCCAAGTAGAGGTTGTACTTAACTTTACGGCTGCTCCTGATTTCTACCAATACCAAACAGTCCTTGTTTGGTATTGGTATAAAATTGACAAAGTCTCATGAGAATTCAGCCCAATTACAGTAACTCCATGCACACTTGTTATTTTCTTAGAAGGTGGATAAAAGTGATTTGCCCTTCTGTTCTTGCAAAAGTGTTTTTTTCTTCCTAGATTAGCCTATGAAGTCCAGTCCAAGGACTAGCCAGGTCTCGTTCTCTTCAGGCGAGGTGTTCCAGTGGCCAATTAGCAGACCTTCCTTGTGGAGTATCTGCATTGGGGAAGGATTGCTTCTTGGCAAGACCCCCTCAAAGATGTCAATTGAACATCTTTGAAAGATACCATTTTATGCGCTTTCTCCTCAGTTATTAATGTCCCCCGTATCTGTCCTTCAAATGATTTTTTTTTAGTCCATAGATTCATAAACTCATAGAATCTATATAGAAACTAGATAGTACCTTAGGGATTAATCCAACCCAGTGGTGGGTTGGCCCTGGTTCGCACCAGTTCTATAGAACTGGTAGTAAAACCGGCGGGAGGCTCTGCCCACTGACCCTGACGTCATCAAAATGCTTCTGCGCATGCACAGAAGCTTCTGCACTTGCACAGAAGAGTGATCACATGCGAGAGCAAAGCAAGTGTGCGTGCGAAAGCAAAGCAAGTGTGCGTGCACGGCCCCGCTGTGAACCGGTAGTAAAGGTAAGTAGAACCCACCCCTGTCCAACCCCTTTGCAGTGCAGGAATCCCTTTTGCTGTCCCCAGCCTCTGTTTGCAAAGATCACACCCCTTCTCTGAGCAGATTATTCTAGTGCTTTTTCCTCTGGTTTTTATTCCAAAATGTTTTTATGATTAAGGTAGCAAAGAACTTTGCAATTTGTTTATTAGTTTTTCCTAGTGAGAAACGGTACAGAGATTTCTTAAATCAATATGCGTATTCTGCTTGCTTTATCTCAGGGTGAAGGCCATGGAGAAACCATACAATGTTTTAACAGCAGAACAGAAGGAAGCTATTCATGGGAGGATATTGAACTACCTGAAAATGTATCAGGCGAGAGAAGGTAGGGATGTAAGAATATCATGCAACCTTCCCATCATTACAGCCTGGAAATGTTGGATTGGACACCTCTTGCTATTCTATACTGGTTGTGGATTATGAAAACCTGTTTAACATAAGCAGAGGATGTGAAGTTGGGCAAGGCTGATTCAGGAACCCTTGTGGTGCAATGGTTAGGATGCAGTATTGCAGGCATCTCTGCCCACAGTTTGGAGTTTGATCCTGACAGGCCTCAAGGTTGGCTCAGCTTTCCATCCTTCCGAGGTCAATAAAATAAGGACCTAGATTGTTGAGGAAAATATGCTAACATTGTAAACCACCCAGATAGTGCTGTAAAGCAATATGGGACAATTTATAGGTCTAAGTGCTATTGCTGGTACTATAATAGAATACATTGCATCAGACAAAGAATGCTAAAGCAGAAAATAATCTCTCTACCAACCCAAGGTCTAAAATCTGGATTGCCAGAGTGGACAGGTCTTTAAAGCAGTTATTTGGCAATAATTTGGAAGTTTCCTATTGTCTTTATGCAGGATACATTTTCAACCTAGTTTGTAGCCTTATGATTTTTTTAGGTGATCTCCCATCCCAATACTGAGCAGGGCTTACTGTACTATGCTTTGCTTTTTCAAAATCAGTGATGCTTAGCGTCATAGTGCTACCTGCTATAGTGGTTCCAACTGGAGCAGGCTGCAAAAGGCTTGTTTATCTATTTATCAAATTTACATGGCTATCTACATGGCACAAGGTATAATAAAATCAACCATTAAAAGCAAATATAAAAACCAATTACAATAAATAATAAGCATAAAAATAAGATTATGAAATGCTAAATCATCATGTGGTGCCGTGGTGCCCCCCGGTCTAATGAAAAGTCATATTTTGAGGGCTTTCTGAAATGTCCTAAAGTTATGGCTAATCTCACCTCAGCGTAGGTGCCACAGCAGTAAAAGCTTGCCTTCTGGGTCCTGTCAGATGAAGCTCTTTAGCAGCAACATGCTTCTCCTGCTTTTAAAAAGTCTCTACAAAATTTTAGGGAAGAGTAGACAGCTGGTCTTCTCCAGTAGAAAAAGAAAATTGGCACCCAAGAAACGAGCCACGATAATATGATATATGTATCAAGACATAATCACACACATTTTTAAAATTATATATTTCTATTATTGTCTTATATCATTGGCACAGTGTAGTCATGATGCCTACACATGGTATCACTTGTAATCTCTTTTTCATCATGCATACCCCCTGCTTCTCAAGAAGAGGTGATGTCCTCTTTTGGGGAAACAGGATTTATTGGAATTTAGGCCACTGGAGAGAGGAGGATTCCACAGAAAACTGGGCTTTGACTGTGTTGTGGCTCTGTTACCTGAACCTGTGTTATCGTCAGAAGAGGACTCTGAGAGTGAAGGAGAGGAGTTGGCAAGGCCTCCCTCTCCAGGACCCTCCTCTCTGGCAATGCCTCTGGAGGACACCAAAGGCCAAGAGATAGGCCCAGGGCCAAGCACATCCACGCAGCCACAGGTGAACAGTAATGGGGAAGATGAGTTTTGGCTGGACCCTCGACAGCAGCATAGAGATAAGCGTGTGCAACAGAGGAAGAAGCGTGCCAGAGATTAGCTGAGTCACTGGACCACACCCCAAAGGGTATAAATGTGGGGTGTGACCGTTTTAGTTTGTGATGAGCAAAAACTGGAACTCATGGTCTATGTGTTGCTGGAATTTTGCCTGCCTTATCGGACTGCGTTCGGACTTATCTCTTTGTTTTTGTGTGAGTAAAGGTTATTGGCAGCCAGCCACTGGGTTGTTGCCAACTTTGTCATCAAAGACTCTTTTGTGTGTTGGCTTATTAACTCTTGCCGTCTGTGGGGGTGCGTGTGTGAGGCGGGGACAGAACAGACTGGGGCCCTTTGTTACTAACTGAATGCAAGAACACCACATCTCAATCAATTCTTTCTTTGAAAGAAATTTCAAAAAATGTTGGAAATCAATGCTTCTTTTCCTCCCCCCCAATCTTTCCTCACTTCACTTCCCCCTTTCCACTCCCCCGCATTGTTCTTCTATTTACTATTGTATTTTGTATTTTATAATACTATATAACCTAATAAAAAACTTTTTTAAGAAAAAGAAATTTCAAAAAATATATTTCCTTTCATCCAACTGAATGAGAACCTGGTAGTGGGGAAAACCAATTCTCTCCCTACACTAATCCCCTCTTTACAAAGTGTGGGGCAAGAGAGGCAAGAGAATGAAAGAAAAGTTCTTTTTTCATAAATTGCAAAGCAGGAGAAATCTCAGAGGGAACCCCCATCTGACTTACCCTTCCACTAAGGAAACCTTCAATGATCTCTGGGATTTCTAAAAATTTCTGTACTCCAGCTATATTTCATGGTATGATGCTAGATGGACCTTCAAACACCAATGATCTCATGAAGAGGTCAGCACTGTAACTTCTGCTCTGAGGAAACTGGGGTACAAACTCCTCATCTTTGCTGCCTTCTAGGTACTACTTGCTCTCCAGATGTCAACAGCACCCATTGGCTTCTCAGCAATTATGGCCGATTTAGTTCCCTTGCAAGCATTGAAGAGTTCTTGTCAGTGAACGTTAATTTTAATGCGGTGAGTAAACCTATGTAATTCTGAAGCTAGCAAGAAAACAAGAATCCCTTCCTCCTCACTTACAGAAAAATTGGAGCATGGATAGTTCTCTTGATTGCCCTAGGGTCTCAAGGCCACTTTCTTAGGTTTATTTTTCCTGTATTTGTCCTTCTGCTGAATTTATTTTGAGCATCTTGAATTTTCTAAGAAAAAGTGACAGCTGCTTCAGAAATCAGTGAATTGGCTAAGTCTGGTGTTGTCAGTACTAGGTGAAACTGTTCCCCATGGTTCTAGGTAAGTACTGCAAATCAGGTGCCCAAACCCTGAGCTTCAGCTCTTCCTAGACACTTTTTATAACCAGCACAATGTACATTTTCAGGTTTCAGTCATGGCAAAACTGTCTTCAAGCCAGTTGGCTGAATTACTCATAACTCTGGAAGCCTGGAATGATGGGAGCCTTCTAATGGAGATCATGAGCCACTTGGACACCATGGCAGATCTGGCCAGATTCCTTGACCAGCTGAATAAGTTTGCTGCGGTACATGAATTTTGTTTAAGGGGTTTGGAAAAGATGGGGAACAAAAGGCTTGTGAAAAGATGGACAAAACAAATTTCCGCCAGATGCTGCTGTTCAAATATTTAACACAAAGATAAAATACAAAGGAGATGTGCCCAATTTTAAACATTTCTTATTTATTTGTTAAATTTATTTTCTGCCAATCTCACTGTGGGGCTAATCTAGACGATTTACAACAATAAAAATGGAGAAATTAAGTGTAAATGTAACAGTAGCAGAGCAATGGAACAATAGAATAAACAAAAATAAAATATGAGAATAAAGATGAGTGAATGGAGAAGCAAAGAGCAGGGAGAAAATGGGCTTTGCCACTAATCTAGTAGCCATCTGCAGTGTGGTATTCCCCCTACTGGGTTCCCAGGCAACCATCAAAGCCACCTCTATTCTAAATATTCTATTTATAGAATAGTAATTATTCTATATTTACTTGTATTATATTCTATAAATATTCTAACTTACAGAATATTCAGTTTTTCTATTCAAAATATTTACATGTATCAAGATTATTATTTAGGAAATGTATGATTTATATAGTGCAAGAAAAAAACCTGATTTGAATAAAGTAATCCTAAATTGAAGAGTTCTTCAAGGACCCAGTGTTGTCAACATTTGGCAGGAAATGGTATTTCCTATATTTTATCATAGATAAAAAGAAAAAAGCATTCCTCCCCCAAATATTATTTTGCAATCATGACAGATGATTCCTCATCTAAAAGTACTGTGAAGGTCACTGTGAAGCTTTTGAAGAACAGGGTGTCAGAAATGGGCAGTGAGGGAGTTGACCTACTTACCAAATTGAGGAGCTTGTCTCTTGACAGATGGAATTGCAGAGCAGTGACAATTGTGATTTGATTCTTGGCATCACATTGCGAAAATTAGCTGTAAACTTTGCAAAGTTCAAACCCAAGGATTTCACCTACTGGTTCCAATCTGCATTCCAAAATGTGCTGCATGCTGTGAACAGAAGTCAGGTGATCTCCCTCCCACTCAGGATATCTTGTGACTCCTACCAACAAATGTGAGTATGTCTTCCATGCATTACAGCTGTTTCCCTCCTATAAAAAAACCTTGGCTCCATTACCTCATGATAAGCAAAGGTTGTTACTGACCACTGAAAGATGTAGTCCCATGGTCAAGGAGTTGGATCCTTGCTGCATTCATCTCATCACCAGCCCACTGCAGAGACATTATATATTAGATATTTTTCTATCTTCTCTTAACCCAAGCCTTGCTGCATGCCAAAAGAGGAAACAGTTAACAAGGTTTGGTGAGGGGGAAGTATAAACAGTCCCCCCCCCCTTTACCTATACACCCGTATCATACAGTAAAGCCCATTCTAGGGAGATCAAGACCTGATTATAATCTTTATTACAGGCAAGTATGAAGCTTTAACACTGCAACTGTTTGGATGTTATAGAGAAAATAATTCAGCCATTATGTACACACATATACATATACATATACATATACATATACATATACATATACATATACATATACATATACATATACATATTCATTATACATTATACATTATACATACATACACACACACACACACAATTCTCAGCATTTCCCTCCCACTTTTTTGAGTTAACAGATAATGGGCAGATGAGTTACTAGCTTTATACATAACATTATTTTCTAGCCTCACTGTTGTTAGTTCCTGCCTTGCTAACTTCAAATTTTATAAAGTTCTAATTTCTGTTTGTAAAGATAACCCTCCCCCTAAAATACAGTAGATATTATTCTATCTGATGTGCTCAACTAATTAGGAGGAATCTGTGAAATACAAGTATTTGCCCAATCTTTAGAGGATTCATTGGGCCATTAAAAGTATACATTTCACTAACTGGTTATAAAATTAAACCATTTTAAAACCACATTTAATGTGTTATGCAAATGCAGCTTTGAGCTCTTTAGCTGACCTGGTAGAATATATTGGAAAACATGTTGGAATAATCAGTCATTGATTCTTTGCCATGTAGAAGGTATTGCATAGGGACACATTTTGAGAATTGTGTAGCCATAGTTGTCCTTGACTGACTTGGAGACCATCAAGAAGATCAGAACTACAAGTTAGACTGAGAAGTTAAATAACTGTCCCAGAAGAAGGCAAACCAAACTACACCCGTAATGTTGCCAGACAATCTTCCTGGATATATCCATGAATTTATTAGAAGCTGAGCTGTAACGGAGACCCATTTATACCCAGCTAGATGGAAACAGGCTTGGGATTGATTAGTACTAAGTGGGTGAGAGGTTTCAAAAATTGCAGGGTTGTGGGCTAGACTGTGTTGGAAGAAATATCCATCTGGTTCAATTCCAAGCTGGGAGAAAGACACTGGAAACATAGAGGCATAGAGGAAAGATAGTTTAATGATGAACCACTAGGGTTTGTGGTTCTGGTGCAGCTGACAAAATGGAGTTGAGAGTGGGGGTGTTTTATATTTTCTTTGGGCTTTGTACTTGAGCGTCCTGTTCCTATGCAATAACATGCCCTTTAATTGGCTGTTGTCAGATTCCTATGGGGTCAAGTAGGGGTTATGTAGGGGTCATAGCTGGCGCTATAGGCAAAAGAGGAAAGCAAATCTTAGGTGCTTGTCTGAGCTAATCTGGTCAACCTCTGCCTTATTGTTTATCTGAACTCCCAGGTTTCTGTGACTTTGAACTGCTGGGAGGGTGTGTGTGTGTGTGTGCAATCAAGGGCTTGTGTTCTGAAAGGGTGTTGGGCAATTCCTGTTGTGGCTTAATGGCTTTCATCCTGTTTTGGATCTTGAGTAAGGGGCTCTTCTAATCCTACCATTCTGCCTTTGTTCAGACTTTGCTGCAGGGAGTTTCCAAATATCCTCTCTTGAATTGATTACCAAATCTGCATTTCTAAAAGGTGCCTCCTCAGTTTCTGTTTGCAGGCAGGGAGACTGGGGCTGCTTTCTGCCTCTTAAAAAACATGTTTTTCCATTTCTCATTTAGGGAAATATAATATTCTGCCTTTTTAAAATATTCCTCAAAATATTTCATTCTTCTATGGTGGGAGGGGGGGGGGCTTCCCTCAACTGAGAGAAAGCAACAGCAAAGCTCTTCCAATATTGCTGCCACAAAACTGCTTGGTTGTATCTCTAAAGTCAGTAAAGTCCTTTACTTGTCAAATTATTATGTCTCCTAGACTGAAGGGATTTAACAACATCTATTCCAACATCCCAGCAGAAAATGCTGCAAACATTTTTGGATTCATCAAAGCATTTTTGATGTCAAAAGTCAAATCAGGTAACTATACCTTAAGGAGACTCTAGCCCCATGATGGTGAACCTATGGCACGTGTGCCAGAGATGGCACACAATGGCCTCTCTGCTGGCACGCAAGCTGTCACCCCAGTTCAGTTCTGCTGCACATGAACCGGCCAGTTGGTCTTCGGGTCTCTGCTGCACATGCGCAGGGGGCGGCCCACATGTGGGGAGCCACTTGCACATGCGAGGGGGGAGCAGGGCACATGCACAGGGGCACATGCTCATTGCATTTTGGGGGTTTGGCACATGTGCATTCGCACATGCACAGACACTGACATGCTTTGGCACTCAGTCCTGAAAAGGTTAGCCATCACTTCTCTAGCCTTTACTATTTAAGCATCCCGAACAGGCTGTGTTATGTGGCTAAAAAGATCCTAACCATTAATCATGAATGTTAATCCATCCAAGATGCAAGATATCTGACACAGTACTTTCACAAAAAAAAAAAAATCAGAATCAACCATGACAAATGTAGCTTTAAAAAAGGGGGGACAGGATGTTAGGTTGCATCAAGAGAAATTCAGTTTCCAAATTCAGTGAAATGGATACTTGTGTGGTAAGAAGGCAGAGACAGTTGTCAGAGAGGACTTCATTCCTCAACTAAAAAAGTCTCCCATCATTAGGTGAAGATTGCAACCCAGAAAGATCCATATCTAAGCTTTTGCATGAACCTGGGAATGAAAAGAAAAGATACTGTTTATGTTCCACTTGACTTAAAATCATTAAAAGAAACCAAAGCCTGGGTTTCATTCCATTTTCAGATTGCATGTATTTAAAGGCGGGAAAAATTGGTAAGGGATCAGCTCTTTCTTGACTTTCACACTCTTGGTCAAAGTCAGCAGATTTTAAAGATATTAATGCTGCTTTCTCTCATTTTGGTGGCCTCCAGATGCACTGAGTTAAAATCCCTATGATTCCCAGCCTTTACAGAATAGTCAGTGATTGAAAATGATTCTCTAGGTTATCCAATGAATCTAGCAAATGTCCGATTGAGGAAGGTGCTCGTTTTGGGGTTTGCTAGAAATATATGTGGTGTTTGCAATTCAGATTGCCTATAAAATGAAAGTTCTAATCTAAAATAAGTATTGGAGATGATGAGTTTAAATTATTTGGTAAACTACTAAGGAATAAATCATTCTGGATATGCTTCTTAAAAACAACATAATAAAATAGCTTCTATCTCTTGGTCACACTAGATTTCCAAAGAAAATAGCTAGTGTAAGTGAGATAGTTAAAGTATTTGTTATTTTTATCCTCTGGTGACACCTTTCTTTCACATGGGAAGCTTGGTGTGGTGAGAAAAAATGCTGGGTAGATTCACCAGCAAACTAGTTCATGATTTACTTCCTTACAATTTAGTGAGTGAGTTGCAATTCATTAAACTAGAAGCCATGGCTTAGAAGTTGCAGTGACCGGGTTCATAAAACTTGCCAGGCCATGAACAAGAATTCAGCTACAGAGACCTTCCTGCTGATCCAAAACTAAAGACTGTCTGGGGAAAGCCAGTCCTGTTATTGTTTCCTCCAACTATACCCTGATTCTGTCCCCTGAGACAAAGGAAGTGTATGGCAGGAGATTTCTCTTGAGCCCAGCACAAACTGGTAGGCTATCATTGTGGGAAACAGGTTTTTAGACAACTTAGCAGGGCACAATTGGTTTTCTTTGTCTCTCAAGGCTTGGCCTGTGGACATCCTACCCAGAGCTTTCGGGACTGGCTACAAATCAACCTTGGGAACTTTAGCCGAAATGCTGAATACCATGACTTGCTGAGCTGGAACCTGAATTTTGATGGCGTGAGTAGACATAATTTAAAATGATCACAACTATCCTTGTCACAAAACTTACTCTACGCAAAGAAAAAAGAAGGACCAAGTAAGTCTTGCAGGCTGCTGAGTTATTAGGAATTCTCCTTCTTCCCCTCATTATCATCTCCATGCTGCTCAAAACCAATAGGAAAAAGCTTTAGCCAGACACAGATCAGAACTTGATCTTGAATAAGGAAAAATTGCATGATGATAAGCAGTGGTGCAATATTTGTGCCTCCTAGAAGTACTGAAGTTTTTAAGTTTGTGATCATTTGCTCTGGGTTTCCTCCACTTAGATGGCTGTCTTAGAATATTTGTCTCCATCACAACTTGCATCATTCACTCTGGAATCTGGAGTCATCAACAACAAAGAGCACATGTGCCAGATCCTTGCAAAATTGCAGAACAAACCGTTAGCAGAAAATTATGAGTATTTGGATCAATTCAACACAGTGGCCCAGAAGGTATGATATTTTATTAATGCAGGTAAATCCTCAGCTTATGATGGTAGTTGAACGGGAATTTCCATCACAAAGCAATGTAGTCTGACATCGATGCCTGACATCGCAGGACTACTTACTCACTACTGGCATGTGGGTTGTTATGCAGGAAGAGGTAGAAGTCCCAGACAAGCAGGTTGCTGGTTATGGGTACTACAGGGGATAAGGGGTACCACAAGCAAGTGCTATGCAGAAGGAGTGGTAAAAAAAATGGGAGCAGGAAGCTGGCAGGGAACATGAGAAATTGTCATCAAATGACCGTGGGTTGCTGCAATGTCATAATTACAATCACCCAGAGGCACTGCAATAGCCAGAACTTCAAAGACCAGTTATAAATCCCCTTCATTCTGTGCTGTTGTAACTTTGAATGGTCAATGAATGAGTGGTCATAAACCAAAGCCTATCTGTGTGTATGTATGTGTCTGTATATCTATTTACATACACAAGATCTTCTTTTCCCCAGCCAAACCAACTTTCTGCTGTTCTTAGTTCTTCCCCAAACTCTTAGAATTATTTCAGCTATCCAAGTGCCTGAACTGAGGAAGAGAAGCAGAATTTGATCAGCAATCAGTTATTTATACCAAGTTTTAAACAAATCCCAATAGTTAAATGGTGGTTCTATTTTCTCTTTTTAAACAAACAGCTTGGAATAACATCCCTGAAAGATGAAGGCATACAAAAACAAATGCTTTTGCAGTTTCTTCAGGGGGCTGAGGGTACATTCTCAACATTTGCTCCAGAAAACTGGACTCACTTGCTGTCAACAAGACTGGGCCTCCTTTTGCCAAGCATCAGCGAAAAGGAATCTCAAAAGATCTTGTCTTATGTTTCAAGTTGTGACAACTTCAGAGCTGTGTGAGTATAAAGCAAAAGACAAAAAAGGTGATGTCCACTGAGGGGATATTTGGTGGGGGGATCAGAAAAGTTACCATTGAAGTATCTGTATCAAAGTACTGAGACAGACCAATTGGTCAAGCCCCCCTGGGAGTTTCTCTAGCTTAAAGGGAATGGGCCAGCAATTTCCAGTAATTTGAGGTTTTGTGCTAGTTGTTATATAATTTGTATCACTTGTCATTATGTCTTATACCTAGCCATAGACTGCTATCATAGTTCTTTTACAGCTTCTTTTGCCACCGCTTTTCGTTTTGTTACATTTCTTGAGCCACTGCAAACCATCCTCAATCCTTTCTTGTTGCTGTTGTCCAGGGTATCCTCTGTCAACAAAGTTTATCCTTTTATACCATTGGCCAATCGAAAAGGCATCTACGATACTTTATTTGCTTTCCTCGATACCCAGCACAAGATCACAGGTAATAGCCATCACATGGATTTTGCAGGTCTGAAAATTACAAGGAAGAGATATGAGATAGAGCCAACCAATCAGCAGGGTCTACGCTCATTCCACTTATGCAAGCAGACGCCAGTGCTCCTTATGCAATCTCCCATTACTCCTGTAAGAAGGGAGTGACAAACTATTTCAATAGCATTGCAAAGAAAACTGCTTGGATATGTCCATGAAGCCATGAAGAGTTGCTTCAGCTTGATGGAAACTTTATTTTTTTATAGAAAACAAAAAACCCACCACATTTTGTTTGCACATGATATCAAGAGGGTCAAGATTGATTATTGTTCCTCCTAATAGAGAACCAACCTTAAAATTGATGTTCCAGGTGGATATCTACTTAGAATGTATTTTTCTGTCCTTTGACATGACAGGATCTGCATGTTCTTCTCATACCAAGAATACAGAGTCCTGGCTGCAAGACCACCTTGGGCCCTTTGTCAAACAAGCTCCTTATGAAGATTTGATCAAACTGCTGGCCAGCTTCAATGCGGTACTATAGCTGGATTGTATGATCTGAAATACTTCGCTCCCTTGCCCAGCCTTCATTCTACCACCTCATATACTTTTTTTGTTACATGCTTCTAACCATGTTTTGCTGCTCATTTGCACACTGATCCTTAATGTAGGGTAACAGAATAAAAGAGTTGGAAGGGATCTTGAGATCGTCTAGTCCAATCTAGTCCAAAACCCTATACCATTTCAAATGGTTGTCAATCTCTTCTTTAAAACCTCCAGTGTTGATAGCACCCACAACTTCTGGAGGCAAGTCGTTTCACTGATTAATTGTTCTGTCAGGACGTTTCTCGTTAGTCCTAGGTTGATTCTAATAGATATCAAAGAACAAGTATACCAAGGAATAGTAATGATTGTAACATTTATTTATTTGTTTGTTTGTTTGTTTGATTTATATACCGCCCTTCTCCGGAGACTCAGGGCAGCTTACAATGTGTTAAGCAATAGCCTTCATACTTTTGTATAAACCTGCTTAGTAGGGCTTTTGCCCCCCCACCCCAAAAGCGGTGTTCTTATTTTATACAAAGTAATCTTATTGCCCCCACAATCCGGGTCCTCATTTTACCTACTTTGGAAGGATGGAAGGCTGAGTCAACCTTGAGCCTGGTGAGATTTGAACTCACAGTAATTACAGGCAGCTGGCAACTAAGTGCTACTTTAACAGCACTTTAGTATGCTGCTCCACCAAGGAAGCTTCCTTTCACTTTTATTCTTAGATATCAAAGAACAAGTACACCAAGGAATAGTAAAAACTTTGAAGAAAGTCTATTACAAAAATTGTCCCTGAACATGCTTACAGTGCCAGAGGGATCCACTCCCTCAGCACCTGGGTGAGGTCAAACAATAAGTAGAGTCTCCAGAATCTGACTCATAAAGATGCCAGGCAAAAGGGCAAATTTTATTGCCCCTTTCCCCCACCCCCACCCCCTTTGGAATGCTCATTCTGGTGCTCAGATAATTAACAAGATAATTCATGTTCCTATTGACACTCATTGGAAAGGAAGGAATTGCAAAAAAGAGGAATTTGCAAGCACTGGCAATTTGCGTGGTGCACTTGCAGTGTGAGCGCAAACAACTTAGAAGGCAAAAAAGCCTTCAGTGTCAAACTGCCTTTCATCAATTTCAAGGCTGAGCATGTGAACTTACACTAGCACTTATTAGAAAAGTGCTATACTATGAAAAGCAACTCAAGAAGAAAAAACTTGTTTATGAGGGATGAAAAAATAATCGGGTCAGACATAGGTCACCATGGGTATCTGTGGGCAGATCAAAATCTGCAAGATGGTAGGCATGTTCTTATGATGGAAGATCTTGTCCTTTTCTATGAAAAAAGTATGTAGAAAGGAAGTGGGTCTTAAATCACAACCTAGCATTTTCGATATTTTTACCTTCCTTTTATATATTCCTGTTTTCAAAAGTTTTGGATTCCATTGCCAATGCCAAAATTATTCCACCTGCAAGGCAGGCTTAGGGACAGAATGAGTTTCTAATTTCACCTACTCTACCTGGCTCTTCTGATGACCTTATGATCTAATAATCCTTATGATGTCACTTTCCTCTCTTGTTCAAGGTACAGATAGCCACACCAAACTTCAGTTTGGTAGTCTGCTTTTGGATTCTAATCTTTGAGAAGCTTCCTTTCACTTCTATTTTCCCCGGTTTAGTCCTCCAAGAAAGGACACAGAGCCCTTTTGCAGCAAATGGCTTTGAACTGGAAAAAAGAAGTTTAAACTACAGGAAGTGTCAATCTTTCAGATCACCATAAATTCTGTAACAACGGCCTGAGATGTCTTTCTCTAGGCCTAGCTTTTCTACAGTTAGGGTGGGACAGAACAGATCAAATTCTAGGACTCCAGAATGTCTACAGCAGAGTTTTTCAATCTTGACAACTCTAAGATGTGTGGACTTCAACTCCTGGAATTCCCTAGCCACATTGATCCAGAGCAGGGGTCTCCAATGTTATTCCAAGGTCTTGAAGCTTAGGTCTTAGTTACTCCAAGGTCTTGAAGCTTCTTTTTCACTATATTAGCAGGAGACCATGAGAATTAACAAGACTGATTTGCTGCAGCAGATGGCAAACTATCTCTATGCAGGTCCACTGGTCACATCTCAAGACACACATTTAATCAAGCTTGAGAAGTGTTAAAATGTTCTTTCTGTTAGAATGTTCTCTCTAACCACAGAATGAGCTAATGTTTCTTTAAAAAGAAATTAATAGATTGAAACTCTGTTTAGAAAGATAATTTTAGCTCCAGAAGTGAGTTTTTCAGTGTCTTTTTCCTGAGTCATGATGGAGGGATTTTTTTTTAAATCTAAGATTTATCTTTAAATTGGGTACATGTGCACAACATAATTTTCAGAAAGGTGTAAGGCACAACATCACAGTCAAGAAAAATAAAGGCACCATTAGTGTAGTAATAAAAGAAATTTCCACACAAGAAAACTATATTGGTTTACCAATGTCTTTTTCGTATACTTACAGTTGGAGATCAAGGATAATCTCACCTCCATCCAACTTGCTCACGTCTTTTTTGGCTCTAACATCCTGGATAATCCTGTTATGGTCCGTGCACTTCTGATGCCTTTAGAGAACAGGTCTCTGGAAGAGACCATTGCTTTTGTGTCAGAGTTTGTCCTCATTGCATCACAGGTAGATTGTCTTTTATAAGATTTTTCATCAAACCATTTTGCCTGCAGCCTTTAGATCCCTTGACATCATTGTTAGTTTTCTTTGCAACAATTCCCGTATGCAACTATCTAAGCAGCCTTTTTAGTTCCTGGATCAAGCAATTTAAACCTTAGGCCAGAGCAGTCTTATTTCAGAAGTCATTTGCAAGGGATTAATCCAGATGCAGAAGAATTAATACACCCCATCCCCAACAACCTGTTGCAAATATAAGAGAGAAGAGAGGATGTTGGAAGAGAGAGAAAATAACAAGATACAAAAAAGGAGGATTTAGAAAGAAAGTGAATAGAAGGCTCCACTCCCTTTTGGCTTTGATTGGTCTGCTACTTGCTTCAGTTCCTCCCATTCACAGGTGAGACAATCCATGCAAGATTAATTCCAAGTACAGTTAGGGCTCAAAAAGATTTAGGGACACATATAAAGCATCTGGAATCCCTTTTGTCTTATTAATGGGATATATTCAAGAATTGTCTTGGTCCAATGCATAGGATCAAAAACAGCCCCTAAAGTCTAATAGGATTTTTGAAGCAATGAAGTCAGCTGGGCCTTGCTTTTTTAGCAACCTCACCCCAAATGAGGAGATTTGGACCACAAAAGTACAGCCAAGTGCCCAGAATGCCCTTGCTTAGCAAGAAAAAGCAAAATGGTTATTGAGTTCTTCCCAAAACTGCATTTGTTTTATTTTTGTTGCATGGTCTGTATTTCTCTGCCATTTTGGATTGAATTGTTGGGGGGGGGGGGTTGTCAAATCAAGACTGTGGCCACAGTGCTCTCCTTCCCCTGTTTCTTTGGGGGAAATTTTGGTTAACATAAATTGTCTGGTTATGTTTCTACTTGTCAGAAGGGAGTGATGTTCCTGGAAAACACAGATGTGAGGTTTTTGATGCTTGAAGCCTTTTTCTACAAGATGCAAGATTTGCTCCTCAGCGCCTCTGTCTCCCAGTACAAAGATTGGTTCCAGAGTAAGCTGACTCTGTGGCTGCCCAGTATGAATACCACCATCCTTGCAATGATCCCCAAAACTGTCCCTTGTGGCTCTTTCAAAGCTATGTGAGTAATTTGCTCATCAATAGATTTATCAGGGCTTCAAATGAGATTAAGGAAAATAGACACATTGAACACCTGCAGAACCAGTAATGGTGCCTGTTTGTATTGTCATTCATGCAGTGTCTTTTTTGTTGCAAATCCAGTGCCATCAAATTTGGTGAATTTGTTTTGTTCTTTTTCTGTTTTTAATACTTTTTTTTTTACATTCTAGTTCTCTAGAGCAGTGGTTCTCAACCTTCCTAATGCCGCGACCCTTTAATACAGTTCCTCATGTTGTGGTGACCCCCAACCATAAAATTATTTTCGTTGCTACTTCATAACTGTAGTTTTTTACTACTGGTTCTGTGGGTGTGGCTTATTTTGTGGGCGTGGCTTGGAGGTCATGTAACTAAGTGGGCATGGCTATGTGTATAGGAGCTACTCAGAGGGCTGAAAAAAGTCATTTCTGACAGGTCCTCGCGCTTTTGATTGGTCGTCACACTTATGACCATCCTCACATTTATGCCCGTGCAGCATTCTTAACAACCATGTCACTCATTTCACAACTGCTTCTCTTCACCATGGTGACCAGATAGGGCAAAAACGTAAAATGTAAGGACAGTTGTAAGTTTGAGGACTGGTCAAAAGTGCGAGGACCAGTCAAAAATAACTTTTTCAGCCCTCTGAGTAGTCCATATGCATAAAAGGATACAGCAATAGAGAGGGATGAAGGAAGGGAAAAGGGTAGGAGTGAGGGTAAGAGAGGGAGGAAGAGAGGAGGAGAAGGAGAAAGGAAGAGGAAGTAGGGAGGAGAAGAAGGGGGGAAGAGAAAGTAAAAAGGAAAGAAAAGAGAGAGGTGGTAGGTTTGAGGAGAAAGATTGCTGTACAAAAAAAGAGAAGAAAGGGAAAAAAACAAATACAAAGATATTAAGATAAAGAATGGATTATTAAACTTTAAAGAATAAAAGAGAACAAATATGAATAAATAGCAATAATTAGAAACACACATACAAACATGCAATGTCTTTTCTTTGAACAGAGTATTTGGGCGGTTCACAAATTTAAACAGTGTTTAGTCATTTCAATTAAATTTACAATTTCTATATTTCCTTTTTGCCATATTTATTACTCATTTATTTTTTTAAAAAAACAATATTACCCTTCATCCTCATCTCTAATCTTAATCAAAATCAATTTTTCCCTTCTCTTATATATTATACCCCTTCCCATTGTCATCTATTTTAATATCCATCCTCACATTAGTTAATTATGTAATTATGTAATACAGTTGTTTAATACAAATTCAACATTTTAATATAAATCAATTAGTTATATAACTATCTTTTTGTATATTAATCAATATGAACATGAATATTCCAATTATTTCCATGCAATCCAATTTCTTATAAATCAATTAATTATATTTACCAATAATAAACCAAATAATTTCCCCATATTCCTCCAAACTACAATTTAACCATTTCTGCTTTCAACACAATATACAATTAATAGTATCTCAATTATTACAATTCCCTAGTTAAATAGAGCTTTTTTTCTTTTGTGTTTTAAAATCTTGAACCTCCTCTTTTGCCCTAAATTTCCCATTGTTTGTACCTGCCTTTTTTGGTGAGGAAAAAGAAAAAGAAATCTCTCTCCCTGCCTCATTTTGTCATGTTGCAACAGAGTCTGCTTTACTTTCAGTTTAGTTTCAGCTAGGGAAACAAAACTTCTCCAGCACGCTTTGCCTGCACAAAGGGCCTTGAGAGCAAGGAGGCTGGTCAAATCAATTTATGGTAATTAACCTATGCTGAAGCTGAAAGAGGCTGGTTTTTTTATTTTTGCAGGCATGATCTACTCATTTATTTTCTTTTAACACGGATCAGCTGTAGGGAGGCCCTTTGAAGCCCTGCCGCAAGAATTTAAAAAGGTTTTTTCTCTCTAGCCATCAACTGGGACTCAGGAGGCAGCAATAGATTGGGAGTGGGCCGGGTAAGCGAATGGGACCGGTGATCCAACAGAGGGTGAGGATGAGTGAAGGCATGGGGGGGGGCGAGAGAGGGCTTTGGCGACCCCTGTGAAATGGCCGTTCAACCCCCAAAGGGATCGCGACCCCCAGGTTGAGAACCACTGCTCTAGAGTAATGAATTTGGGATGGGCAGCCATAAACAAACAAGCAAACAGTAAAATTTGTAGCAGAGATGGGTGACATAGAAATTTTATAAATAAATAAAACCTTGCCCAAAGATAAATAAGTTTTATATCATGTAAATATCCACTTGGTTATTAGGTTAAGAATCAACATCCTAATAATTTTTAAATTTTAATTATTAAATATTTTTTATTATTTTATATTATGATTCATTGCACAGACAATGAATGTTGATGTTCAAACTGGATATGGCATTTTTATCTGCCTATCAAGTCCTTCCCAAGGTTAGGCAGATGTGGATGTTTGCTGGTGTTAGAAGTATCACTGCAGGATGGAAGCTGTTTATTTATTTATTTATTTATTTAATTTGTATGCCGCCCCTCTCTGAAGACTCAGGGCGGCTCACAATGCATTTAATTGAATCAGATGGTAAGGGAAGACACTTTGCGAGGGCAAGCCGAGGAGTTTAGCCAGCATCTGCTGGACAAGATCGCTCAGATTTGGGACGGCTTGGACTCTGACTGGACAGAGTCAGATGGGGAGGAGATGGGTTTTGTTCTTTGGGAAGAGTTCGATCCTGTTACCCCAGAAGAAGTGGACAGGATCATGGGGAGGCTGAGTGCGGCCACATGTGTATTGGACCCATGTCCCTCCTGGCTGGTTTATTTAGCTTGGGAGGGGACACGAGGCTGGATCCAGGCAGTGATAACTGCCTCCTTGGAGGAGGGAACCTTTCTTGCTGCCCTGAAGGAGGCGGTGGTGAGGCCCCTCCTCAAGAAAACTTCCTTGGATCTGGCTGTTTTGAGTAATTATCGTCCAGTTTCCAACCTTCGCTTTCTTGCGAAGGTTGTTGATACCGTGGTGGCATGTCAGCTCCCGATGGCCATGGATGAAGCAGAGTACGTTGATCCGTACCAATCGGGTTTCAAGCCCGGATACAGCATGGAGGCGGCATTGGTCGCGCTGGTGGATGATCTCTGGAGGTCTTGGGACAGAGGTTATTCCTCTGTTCTGTTCCTATTAGATCTTTTGGTGGCTTTTTATACCATCAACCATGGTATCTTGCTGCGGCGCCTCAAGAATTTGGGAGTGGGAGGCACCGTTTTATGGTGGTTCTCCTCTTACCTCTCGGGTTGGATGCAAGCAGTGTTGGCAGGAGGGCAGAGATCAACCATACACTTGTGGGGTGCTGCAGGGATCTCTTTTCTCGCCCTTCTGTTCAACATTTATATGAAACCGCTAGGGGCGATTATCCATGGTTTCGTGGTGAGGTGCCATCAGTATGCTAATGATATTGAGCTTTTTATATCCACCCCAAACCAAACCAATGATGCCCTCGATGTGATGTCCCGGTGCCTGCAAGCGGTATGGGTCTGGATGGGGAGGAACAGGCTTCGGGTCAACCCTGCCAAGACTGAGTGGCTGTGGGTACCGGCATCTCGATCCGAAGGAGAGATTCCTTCGGGGTGAAGTTTTGCCCCTCGTAGACAGAGCACGCAACTTGGGTGTCCTCCTGGATTCACAGTTGAATTTAGATGATCATATAACAACTGTGACCGGGGGGCGGGTGGCGTATGCCCAGATTCGTCTGGTGCGTCAATTGCGTCCCTATTTGGATCAAGATGCTCTACGCACAGTTACTCATGCGCTAATCACCTCCCGTCTTGACTACTGTAATGCTCTCTACCTGGGGCTGCCCTTGAGGACCACTCGGAGGCTTCAGCTGGTGCAGAATGCGGCCGCGTGGGTTGTGATGGGAAGGTCCCGATACTCCCATGTTACACCCCTCCTGCGTGACTTGCATTGGTTACTGGTTGCCCTCCGGGTGAGATTCAAGGTGCTGGTGATGACCTATACAGCCCTTCATGGCTTAGGCTCAGGATATTTGTCAGACCATCTGCAGCCAGCAACAGCTGCCCATCGCCCGGTACGTTCTCATAAGGAGGGCCTTCTCTGGGTGCCATCGGCTAGACAATGCCGGCTGTCGGCCCCCAGGGGCAGAGCTTTCTCTGTGGGTGCTCCCACTCTTTGGAATCAACTCCCCCTGAAGCTTCGGTTGGGTCCTGACCTTCGCACATTCAGTGAAGGTCAGGAGCCTTCTCACTTTCAGCTGCGAATTAAAAACATGGCTGTTTTTAATTTGCCCAACCTGGACTGAGGGGGTTGATTATTTTAGTGGGTTTTAATATATGTTTTAAATTGTATATTTATATATTTGCATACTTTGTGTATGTATTCTATGTTTGTTGGGTTTGTTTTTTATTTGTTGTGAGCCGCCCTGAGTCTACAGAGATAGGGCGGCATACAAATTGCATAAAATAAAAATAAAATAAATTTAAAATCATTATAAAAAACATTTAAGAATTAAAAACATTAAAAACATTAAAACTCATTCACACCATTCATGGCCAGATCTCACTGGATCGCAAGAGCAAGATCAACGGCCCCAGGCCTGCCAGAAAAGCCAGGTCTTCATTGCTTTTCGGAATGCCAATAGGGCGGGGATGGTCCGGACCTCAGGACCGGACTGTTCTGAGTAAAACCACATTTTGCAGTTGGGTGGTGATGAATCGGTCAATGCCAATAGTATTCAAGTGGTGCTCCAGTTGTTTGGCAATTGCACTAAGGCATTTATTATTATAGATACTACCTTTGCTTTCTTTTGCCACAGTTGTTTTATTTATATTTGCAGGTTTTTGTCTGTTACCTTCTCCAGTTCTTTTTCTTTTTTCTTCATTCTATTTTTTATTTTATTCAAAAGTAAGTTAAAATACAAAACTCAAAAAAAGGCATATAAATAAAAAGAAAACATAAAACAATCAGGACATTAAAAAGCGCATCTAAAAGAAAAGAAAAAAAGCAACACATATACACATTTTATCCCAATTGAATACTGATTAATACATTACAACAATATTGGTTCCCACTTCTTGTGAAACAGCCCCTCCCCCGTTTTTAAAACAGTAAATTTATTTGCAAATTATTGACCTGTCTTCTATATACTATATTAATGGCAAAATAGTTAAAAGGAAGAAAAAGAAGAATAAGACAAGGTTAAGGTTTCAGAACTCTCTGTTAACAAACTGTCATAGTAATTCATTCGTAGGAAGTTTGCCATAGTGTCTTATCTATCCCAAATCATTCCAAAAATTAAAAGTAATTCATCCTTGTTCAAATATCCACATTTGTTTCTTAATGGCATCTTTTATCAATTGTCTAATTAAATATAATAGGTTCAGTCTCCAGAGTGGATCTATCTTCCCTACAAAGTCCAAATAGAAGTGGCTTCTAGTTAAGTGTAATAAAATGTTCTCTATAGGTTCACTCTTCACAGAAAAAAAGAATTTGCCACATCCCCAAATCAGTAATATTGTAAGGATATGCAGGCCTGAACTTTAAAGAGTTCAAGGATCAATTCAATTAGTTCTCTGGCTGTGGGACTATTTCTTTGTTCTGCAACTTTCAGATCAGAGCCCTTTTCTGAATCTTTGTTTAAAACTACATGCCTCTGCATGTTTTCCACGGCCATTATCATCTCATCAAACTTTTTGAAAAAACTTTCAGCTAAGAGCTGCATACTACTATCCAACAGTCTTTTTTTACATTTCAGCCACCCTTGCAGGCTGTAATCTGATACTTTGTTACTCTGTGTAACTTGATCAGGGAACAAAGCAGAAAAAAACAAAAGATAATTTCTGGATATTTAAATCCAAGGTTAAAAAAAATTTCAGAAGAGATAAATTCTGAATATTTTGCAAATTCAAAAAATATAAAATCCTGCTGTGAGAGTCCAATATTAATATAAACCAAATGACAGCAGTTCACCATTCAGAAACCTGTTGTGCTTCTTTATAGGGGGAATTCCCATAAAGTTATGCAGAACAGCATAAAGGGAAAGAAAAAGCAAAACAGAGTCCAGTAAGGGGTTGAAACAAATCAGCATTCAACTGTTGGTCAACTTCTAAGACTAAAAAACAGTAACACAAATTCAAAAAGTCAAAAGTAAAAACCTATGTATGCTTAAGAAAATGAAACCACTGACAGGAAGATAGATTTGCCCGGTGATTTTTGGACTGCTTCCATAGGGAACTGAAATCTTCAAGAGTCCCCTTCCCAAATGGGTCCATGTCCAAAAGTTGTCTTGGGTCATTCCTGAGTATTCCCATTCAAATCCAGGGAGCAGCACTGCCAGAGAACCAGCTTTGGGAGCCTCAGATAGCTCAACCGGCTGAATAGCCTGTTATTAACATCCAGCTGTCTGCAATTACACCAGTTTGAGGCTCAAAGTTGACTCAGCCTTCCATCCTTTCTAAGGTAGGTAATTTGAGGACCCCGTTTGTGGTGGCAATAAGCTGACTTTGTATAAAAAATATACAAAAGTATGAAGGCTATTGCTTAACGCCTTGTAAGCCACCCTGAGTCTCCGGAGAAGAGCGGCATATAAATCTAATTTTAAAAAAAAGTGACAGAGGAAAAAGCCTTTTATCATTAGCAGCAGCCATCTTAGGAAGGAGTCTAAGTTCTTTCTTTTCTATTCTGCTATCTCCAAGTACTGCCTCATCCACTTTCCAGACTTATTTTATCAACAATTGTTAAGTCTGCCCTGTTATGTCAGTTTGAATTCTAAAGACTCAGAATACTTTAGCTTCTTAGTTTTCTATTACCTTCTCTATTTTGCTTGCAGGCAAATTGTATTTCTTGCAGATCTTCCAATGCACAATTGTTGCTAATTTGTCATGCCATTGTTTGTAGTCCGTTTGTTCGATCTTCTTGTAACAGCTAACCAGGTGATCCACTGTTTCTTCAGCTTCTTTGCAGAGGCTTACTTGCTATCTGTAGCTGTCTTCTCAATTCTGACTTTTTATGCATTTGTTCTTAAGGCTTGGTTTTGTGGAACTAGAATTAGCCCCTCTATCTCTTTCTCAAATTTCCTACTCTTAGCCATTGCAAAATCTTGTTACTATTGCCTTAGCCTATCTTTTTTTAATGTTCTGGCCATATAATAGTTTGTCTTCCCATGCTGTTATAGAAATTAAGACTCACAAGATTTCCGTGGGTGATCAGACAGGTTTATTGCGCAAGATTCAGTGCAAAACAAGAAGCAAAACACTGAATGAAGAAAGGATTATGATGTAGTAAATTTATACATACTTTTAACATCTTATGATTGGTTACATTTCTGACAGCCCACAGCCCCCCTTGTTTCCATACTATACTATGCTTACTAACTTATGTTCTTGCTAAGTGCTATGCAACCCTAGCTAAGCTTCCTGTCAAGTTTCCCGCTGTTAGGTCTGTGGTTCCCTCTGCTTGGCTAAGTGTGATCTTTATCTTTCCAACTGAGGAAGGCTTGTTATTTCTGCAGTTTCACCTTTTGAACTTAATACTAAAGAAAGGGGATCTTCAGAGATCATCTAGACTGACCCCGTTTTATATCATTTTTTTTATATCCAATTTCATTATTCTATCTTATTCCCCCCTTTTGGAAGTTCTTCCATCCAGAAACTTCCACTGTTTTCCATCCGTTTCATGTTTTCAGTAGATAACCATTCTATACTTCTTAATAAGCAAGCAAGCATATAATATTTTTGTATAACATAATCAGTTCAGGATAAAGATACATAATAGAGAGACAGAAAAGATAAGTAATACATATGAAATGACTTTCAATTCTCAATCTCTGAACACACTCTCTCCATTTCCCTGGGTGCAAATTGTACATATGTTCCTGGATCAGAAACTTCATTTTCATCAAAGAGATCAGGGTCAATTTTACAGTCTATAAGGCTTTCCATCAAAATCTTTTTTTTTCAACTCTTATCTCTTTCGCTGCTCTCATAGCTAGTTGTCTGAACAAAGAATAAAAGTCAGGCCTATTACAACAGAAATAACATCTGTCTAATCCAGCCTGGCCCAGATAACACCACCTATTTTGGGGGAAGATGTACATGTTCCAGTCCAGTTTGTAGGTAAACACAAATACACATTTTTCTCACATAAGAAGAAAACTCTATTTTTCCTTACATACCCACCTATGTTCATGGGTATGAGCTCATTGGTTTTTTTCATTAGTCCAGACCCCTAAAGTTCTTGCCACTAACATGCCACCAGTGACTGCATGGGACTTTTAGTGTAGAGTCCTTTTGTTTATCTCTGAGAATAGTGCCTTCAAAAACATGACGGGAGCTTGCATTGCCAAGGGAAAGTAGGACACATAAGCCTGTGTTGGTTCTAATGGAGACATGTGGTGGTATCGAGAAAGTGACCTTCTGTTGAAATAAATAGTGGGCATTCTCACAACATTGGGAACTACTATTCAGTGTGTTATTACTCATTAGGTCCTTTGCCAATAATAGCCAGAGCCACAGAAAACTCATAATTGTCCTCTACATAGAACCTATCCAATCACAATTTTCTTAATATACAAAATCACCACATCAGGAAGAAGGTTAGGGTTATATGTGACTTGGAAAAGATAATATTAGTCAGGTATCTCACAGAACCACCTCTTATTTGTTAATACAATATCCACATTCTTAGAGCTAGAGCAGCTCCACAGAGAGCTCACTCCCTGGCTTAAATATCTACAGGAGTTTTGTACTGCTTTCTGTCACAGGCAATGATTTTAGATTCAGCACCTGTCTTTTTGAGGAAGAGGTGATTCCAGCATACTATATACAGCAAATCACAACTAATCACAATAACAGCAAGCGGGCTTATTAAAATAAGGGATAGTGTACTTATGGCTATATATGTTGACTTCCATTCCAAATCTTCAGCCATATGTAGAGGGTCAGCTTCCGGTGTGACACCAGTAAGGCCTCTTCTGCCCCGTATGTTGCCTGCCCATTGCTGGTAGGACAGTTATAGGGGGCGCTTCTTCAAGTGTACTACAAGGGGTTGGGCCTAGTCCTGGTCTGCCTTCCAATATTCCTAAACTGCAGACTTAACTCGAGTCCAGTGAATCCAAGACTTGGATTCTAGCATTTTTACTGCAAGTGGGAACACATGACCACAGTATACGGGCCCTTCCACCTAGACATTAAACTTTTTCTTTCCAGTGTTTTACCCATACAATCCTCCAAATCACAATTTAATCATTTCTACTTTCATCATAATATAAATTTAAAATATTTCAATCATTACAATTTCCCTAATTAAATTTTGAATTGTTCTAGCTGGTATTGAAGCTACAACTTAATCCTTTTTACTTTCACCATCATATACCATTAAGGTATTTCAATTGTTACAGTTTATACTTGTTTTTTTTTTCTAAAAGAAGATTAAAAAAGGAAAACTTATCATTGTCTAGATTTTAAAATACAAGGACAAATACTCCAATTATTATTCATTTCATTTTTACAATCATGTTTTTCCCATTTATTTCTTACTACTATTTGAATATTATAACTACAGGTGATTTAAAATGGTGGGCTAAGGGACAGATAATATTGTTGGATTTATTTAACTCTCCCACCATCTAATTCATCCACTTAGTTCCTATCTAGCTTAGGTCTCCTGTATGATTTTCATGTATTTCAAAAGGAGATAATTTAATTCCTTTACGTGGAGAACATCACACAGATCAAAGTACTAGTGGTGATGCATTTACTCACTTAAGGTGATTTTCAAGGCACATCTTTGTCTGCTTTTTCTCCTAAAGTCCTGGTAAGGCTGGTCAACTTCAAGGCTTGGGAAAGTCTGCTCCACTCTGGTTGTTGTGTTGACCTGCGTATGTTGTTTCAATTGCATGACTTGATGTTTGCAAAAGAGTAGCTGGGTTAAAGCATTTGTTTGTTTCAGGATCACTCATGGTTTCTGAGTGAGAACAGCTTGATGCTTGTGTCTCTAAAACTCCTTGAATCGCATGGCTGGTGTAAATGGCTGCCTAAGGGTTAATTTCCCAACGACAAACAACTTCCTTCCCTCTCTCTCTGCCTTTGGTTTATTGCAATGCAGCTGGGACCGCTTTTCTGCCTGTACTTCAAACTCCGGCTGGGTATTGGGAATTTGACCTTCTTGAGCCATATTTCTCACCATCACGACCAGGAGGGAAATTGGACACGCAGGCATATCTATATTTCTTCCATTTAAGGGACATTTCAGGGTTTTCAGCATGGGGCAACGATTTATGAAGCAATTAACCCCTTGGATATTTTAGAAAAGGGAGCTAGCAGCTTTGTTTAGATGCCCCTGGGTCTACTAAGAAAGTTACATTATTCCCCCTATTTTCATTCAGACCAAGGATTCAAGGGGAGTGGGGCTTGACTGAACCCTGATCCCATTCAGCCTTCAGGCTCTCATCTACTGCAGCCAGGCCTATGGCTTCCTTTCTTTACAGAATCTTCTGTAGTTTTTTTTCAATGCAGATTGAGCTCACTAGCCTTGAGAAGCAACTTGTCTAAAACAGCATACGCACAAATCTTGCAAAGATGATTCAACATGCTGTCTTGGGACCTTTTATTACAGGCAATCTTCTTAGCCAACACAAGAACTGTCTTTTCTCTTCTTCCCTTTTTTTTTTCTTGCTTGAGAGCAAAATTAATTTATTGTTTATAGGAAGGCAGGCAAGCATAGTGTTCCGAGGCTAGTCTGGAATTTAATGTTATTCTTGCCCTTGCTCTCTTCTAAGTCCAATTTTTACTTTTAAAAGAGAAATATAATTTCCTTGGGGTTCTTGGTAATTATGATTACTTTTTATTTCAGCAAGTCTTTTTGTTTGATGTCTTCTTATCATCATCATTATTATTAATTAAGATGTCATTTTTGAATTGCATAGCTTCTAATTTTTCTTGTTCATTTCATTTTGCAAATCATCTGTTTAGCTTGCATAATCATATTATCTTTAAGATTTTCAATATTTATTTTGTGTCCTTTTTGTAAATCATTTTTCACTATTGATAAAAGTTGATTTCCTTAATCTCTCTAACTTTTACAGATCAGAGTCTTCCATGCAGGGCTAAAGACATGAGAATGAGGTCCCCTCCCCGCTTTTTGTGTGAGGAAAGACATTGCAGAAGTAGAAAAGGGAGGGAGTAGATAGTTTGTGGTCAAGTTTGAAAGAATCAGTATTGTAGTTAGTGAACTTAAAACATTTACTTATAAACTTTTACTTATAAACTTGAGTTTATCTTAAAGCATAAAGAAGAAGGAAAATTTTAACTTTGTTCTCCACCCTGTCTGGTTTGGCCAGACCAAACTGGATGAGATAATTTCTTTCCTCTCAATAATTTCTCTAACAATTTAAAATTCATATCTCTAGAGATCAGGCAATTGCAGTTACTTTGAAGGTACACAAAGACTTTAGACATACACACTAGTCATTCCCGCCTTAAATTTTAGTTGAATTAGGGAATGCACAGATCTTAACAATTATTATTATTATTTTTACAGAAATCATATCAAATTTAATCAATTTAATTATCTGAGTCTTCCCATTTAGACAGGCTTTTCTTTTTATTACCTGCTAAACCCCGGGTGAGAAGAACAGTAACAATTTTCTTCTCTATTCTTAGTTCTTTCAGAGTTCTCTGGTTCTTCTTAAGAATGGTAAATCATCAGAATCTTTATAACACTGCAGTAACTTCTTTTCTCCTACTACACATAACAGCATAAATCTTCTTTTTTTTTTGGGTCAGCCCCAACATCTGAATCATCTTAGTGTATGGTGGGGGGGTTCTCAACTTTCTATTATGGTAGCCATCAAATCAATGATTTCTTGAGGTTTCTCTGAAAACGGCCCATAATGCTGTTGCCAATTCAATAAGTCAGTGGTTGTAAAAGGGACATATTGAAGTGCAGGAACATTTTGAGACTGTCCCTGGGCATTCATTCCTGGTAAAATTATTTCTCTAAGAGGAAATAGTTTCAACACGGGCCTTTGTTTTACTTCTAGTATGATTTGACACAGAATCTTCAGAGCTTGCTGAAGACCACGAGGCACTACTCTTTATTTTCTTCTTTGGTTTAAGTTTCATCAGATTCTCTATTTCTGATGGTACAGGAACCGGTTCAGCTTTTATTCCATAATGTTTTCTTTCTCTCCTCTCTTTTAGATTTCATCAAACAGACTAGCAAACTCTGCCTGACACTTGATTAACCAAGGGGGTCTCTCTTTTATGTTAGTCTTCCACTGATCAATATATGGATACTGGTCCCAATGTCCATCCCCTGTTACTTTCTGGTGGACTCTCGAAATGAGCCCTGGGTCCAAAGGCCCTTCCTCTGGCTACCTCACACCAAAGGTGGACCACTTATTATGGCAAAATGTCTGTAGTGTATCAGGGTCACATTGGGGGTCTCCATAATCTCTCAGGAAACCTACTTTGAAGTTGTCTAACATGCATTGCAGGGGTGTCCATGAGACACCTCTTTTGCTACTACTACCACCCATGTCCTAACACACTACCGTTGAATCAATGTGCCAGACATTTCCAACGGTCACAATGCGGGAACTGTAAGGGTTTAACCACCCACACAGTTTCCTACCTATCTGGACTTTAGGCACGCCGACCTGTCCAGTCAAGGATGTTCCTTCCCCGCTTCCAATCCTACAGATTGCGTACAGTCCTATTCCATACTTGCCTGCAGGTCTTTTGGTCCTGGACATCCACTCAGCAATCGGTCTGAAACCCTGAGGATCCTTGGCGTGATTTTGAGTGCAGGCACTAGGACCCCGCTGTGGCTGTAGATGTACCGAACCCTTCAACGGAGGGTTGGCCGGCCTGGTAGATCAGCCAGACCACAGTGGGAGCTGTGCTGGACTAAATCCACCAGGAGAGTCAACGGTTCCTTCCTGTGAGTCCCTTCATGGTCGCCATGAATGTTATAGGAATTAATACTCACAAGATTACCATGGGTGATCAGAGAGGTTTATTGCGCAAGATTCAGTGCAAAACAAGAAGCAAAACACTGAATGAAGAAAGGATTATGATGCAGTAAATTTATACATACTTTTAACATCTTATGATTGGTTACATTTCTGACAGCCCACAGTCCCCCTTGTTTCCATACTATACTATGCTTACTAACTTGTGTTCTTGCTAAGTGCTATGTACTTAGCTACGCTTCCTGTCATGTTTCCTGCCGTTAGGTCTATAGTTTCCTCTGCTTGGCTAAGTGTGATCTTTATCTTTCCAACTGAGGAAGGGTTGTTATTTCTGTAGTTTCACCTTTTGAACCTAATACTAAAGAAAGGGGCCCTTCAGAGATCATCTAGACTGAGCCCGTTTTATATCATTTTTTTTATATCCAGGTGCTGCCTGTTCCTCCACCAGGGTGTCACCTCCACGTTATTATGCCTCGGCACTTTGGGCCACGGCCCCTCTATCTCAGTCCCTTCGCTGTACAGTGACAAATGGGCCAAGTTGGCTGTTTGGGCACAGAGGACAGTTCGAAGCCAGCAAATCGGTGTAGGGGCTCAGGGGCTTTATGTGTAGAGCGGGGGCTGCAGTTCAGAGGGAGGCACAGAAGGGCCAGGAGAAGGAAGGGGAGGGGTGGAAATTCCCCTATATCTGATCCTGCCTCACGTTCCTTTCCCCAAACATCCCTGGGAGGGTTAGAGCCCCAGGTCAGGGTGGACGGTCTTTCCCTGGAATTCAACAGGGAGCTTGAAAGGAACATGAGCAGAGAAAGAGAAAAGGATAAGTGATTGGAATTAGTGTTGCTCCTCACTCCTCTTAAATTCCATAATAATAATAATACGTTTAAGCTCATGAATGCCAAACAAGAAACTTAAACCGAGGCTACACTTCAGAGAAGGTGTAACACCTTTTTATACAGTCAGAAACATCATAAAATAACATCCTGGCTTCCTAATTCCTAATCTATGGAGCTCCGGGAAATGAAATGTCGGAAAAGACGTCTAGAGGAACGTTGGAGGTCCTCCCAATCTGAATCTGACCGAACACAGTTAAGAACCCATATTAGGTCTTATCTAGTGGCAATGGAAGCGACGAAACAAGATTACTTCGCCGCCCTCATTGCATCTGCAGAAAACCGCCCAGCGGCCCTGTTTCATGTGACCCGCTCCCTCCTCAATCAGGGAGTGAGGGAAGACCCTTTACAGGGCAGAGCTGAGGATTCTGTATAGTTTCAGATCCGGATCGGATTGGACTCTGACTGAACAGAATCCAATCAGGAGACTAGGGTGGGTCTTGAGAACAATATCTGGATTGAGTTTGACCCTGTTTCTGTCAAGGAAGTGGACAGGATTATGGGCAAACTTAGTTCCTCCACTTGCTTATTGGACCCTTGTCCCTCCTGGTTGGTTTCGGCTGCCAGGGAGGTGACTAGAGACTGGATCCAGGCAATTGTCAATGCTTCGTTGAGAGAGGGGAACTTCCCCGCCTCTCTTAAGGAGGCGGTAGTTCGACCTCTCCTCAAGAAGCCTTCCCTGGATCCAGATTCACTTAATAACTATCATCCCGTCTCCAACCTTTGCTTCATCGCGAAGATTGTTGAGACTGTAGTGGCGCAACAGCTCCCACAGTTCCTGGAGGAAACGGAATACCTTGACCCATACCAATCGGGCTTCTGACGCGGACACAGCATGGAAACGGCATTGGTCGCTCTGGTGAATGATCTCTGGCGGGCTCGGGATGGTGGTTGTTCCTCCATCCTGGTCCTACTTGACCTCTCAGTGGCTTTTGATACCATCGACCATGGTATCGTACTGCAGCGACTTGAAGAGTTGGGAGTGGGAGGCACTGTCTTACAGTGGTTCTCCTCCTACCTCTCAGGTCGCTTACAGTTTGTATGGGCAGGAGGGCAGAGATCCACCCCGAGGCCCCTAAATTGTGGGGTGCCTCAGGGGTTGGTTCTCTCCCCCCTACTCTTTAACATCTATATGAAGCCACTGGGTGAGATCATTCGTGGCTTTGGGGTGAGATATCATCAATATGCTGATGATACCCAATTATCCATCTCCACCCCAGACCACCCCAGAGATGCCCTTTCCATGATGTCCCGTTGCCTGGAGGCGGTACAAGCCTGGATGGGTAGAAACAGACTCAAACTCAATCCCTCCAAGACTGAGTGGCTGTGGATGCCGGCATCTCAGATTTCAGAAACCCCATCACTTTTGATGGATGGAGAAAAACTTGCCCCCGTTGATAGGGCTCGGAACTTGGGTGTCCTCCTGGATGCTCGGTTGTCCCTAGAAGACCATCTAATGGCTGTGACCAGGGGGGCCTTCTCACAGCTTCGCCTGGTGCGCCAGTTGCGCCCTTTCCTGGACCGAGATGACCTTCGCACAGTCACTCATGCCCTGGTTATTTCCCGCTTGGATTACTGCAATTCCCTCTACATGGGCCTGCCCCTGAGATGCATCCGGAGACTCCAGCTGATCCAGAATGCAGCCGCACGGGTTGTTACAGGAGCCCCTTGTTACTCCCATATAACACCCTTCCTGCGTCAGCTGCACTGGTTACCAGTGGTTCTCCGGGTCCGCTTCAAGGTACTAGTTCTCACCTATAAGGCCCTACATGATTTAGGTCCAGGATATTTACAGGACCTTCTCCTGCCTGCTTCCCACCGTCCTGTTTGCTCACATAGGGCCGCTCTCCTCAGGGTCCCGACAGCAAGCCAATGTCATCTAGCGGTGCCCAGGGGTAGGGCATTCTCTGTGGGTGCTCCCACCCTCTGGAATGAATTACCTACCGAGCTCCGGACGGCTCCTGATCTCCGCTCCTTTCGTCGGGAGCTGAAGACTTGGCTGTTCAAGCAAATAGGCTGACTCTGACTCTGGGTTTATTATTTATCATTAATTAGTTATTTGATTTAAAATGCGATTTTATTGTACATGTTTCTTAACTTGTGTTCGCCGCCCTGAGTCCTTCGGGAGAAGGGCGGCATATAAATACATGTAATAAATAAATAAATAAATAAATAAATAAATAAATAGATTTGTATCTTCCTGCAAAAAGGATAGATCATTAGCCTTATCAATCTAATCTCTTTCCTTTCTTTCTCTTTTTCTTTCTCTCCTCCCCCCCCCCCCCCGCTCTTCTCTTCCCGTTCGGTGTCAGGGAGGCAGGATCAGGTATAGGGGAGTTTCCATCCCTCCCCTTCCTTCTCCTGGCCCTTCTGAGCCTCCCTCTGAACTGCAGCCCCTGGTCTAACCCTCTTTCTTTCTTTCTTTCTTTCTTTCTTTCTTTCTTTCTTTCTTTCTTTCTTTCTTTCTTTCTTTAGTTCTCTTTTTCTTTCTTTCTTTCTTTCTCTCCCCCCTGCCCACTCTTCTCTTCCCGTTCGGTGTCAGGAAGGCAGGATCATGTATAGGGGAATTTCCACCCCTCTCCTTCCTTCTCCTGGCCCTTCTGTGTCTCCCTCTGAACTGCAGCCTTCGCTCTACTCTCAAAGCCCCCGAGCCCCTACACCAATTGGCTGGCTTCGAACTGTCCTCTGCGCCCAAACGCTCAATGTGAACTGTATTGTCACGAATGGGCCGTGGCGAAGGGACTGAGATGGAGGGGCCGTGGCCCAAAGTGCTGAGGCGTAATAATGCGTAGGCGAAACCCTGGTGGAGAAACAGCCAGCACCAAGAATTCGATCCAAAAAGTCCCATTCCATTCCATTCTGTTCTTTATTTGGTCTTTCTTGTAGGCTAGTTTAATTTTTCCAGTACTCAGTAAGCCTTCCTTATACATATTAGCTTCACAATATCTTTACTGTCCTTCATATATTCTTCTAATGCCCTTCTTTCTTCTTCAATTATCTGATGTATTTGCAATATCCATCTGTGTATCTATTGACTGGAATTGCCAGGTATTAATTTGCCTTGATGGCATTTCCTCCACTGTGTTTGGACTTTAAAATATTCTTCACTCTCTTGATGGAATGGAATGGAATGGAATGGAATGGAATGGAATGGAATGGAATGGAATGGAATGGAATGGAATGGAATAGAATAGAATAGAATAGAATAGAATAGAATAGAATAGAATAGAATAGAATAGAATAGAATAGAATACTCCTCTGATGAGACCTGTCCAGTATGGTTGAAACTCTGGCCTAGCTCTCACAAGCCCTACAACCATATCAAGTTTATTTTATTTATTTATTTTATTTATTTTTTTAATTTATAATTTAAGTTAGTATCCCATTGGTGGTAATATTATTTTAATTATTATTTTTAAATTATTAATGAATTCTAACTCTTTTTTCTGAATTCTATATACAAATCTAGGAGTCAAAACTCTTCCTATCACCGTAAATTTGACCCCAGACCCAAATTTACTACTCTAAAGATTTGCTCTATTTCCTCTTTTTCTCCCTGCTCAGAATGGCTGGCTTGGATGGGAGTTTCCCACAGATGTCACCAGAAAATTGTCAAGATGTTTACAAGTTTGCCATAGACTATTTGACTTCCAAGATTTCTCAAGGAGGTAAGAACTACAAATTTCTTTTTTTGACTGAGAGCTACTATAATAAAAAGCAAATCAGAGAGAACTCAGGATGGCATAGAGAACAAGCTTGGACTGCACCACTTCAAACATGTATGCTTAAATAGTCCCAAAAGTGTTCTTTCAAGAGGCAACTGGATTTTCTTGTTTTTCTTTGAAGATGTTTCTTCAGCTCTGACTCTTGAAAAACCACCTTTAGGACAACCATGACCTGGGATGATTGAGAATCTCCACAGACATTTAGCTATGCACAAATTTCTCACCTAATCCTACCATTTTAATTTCTATAGAGATCTCCTATGGAAAAGAGAAGGGGAAAAAAAGACAACCATGACCTGGGATGATTGAGAATCTCCACAGACATTTAGCTATGCACAAATTTCTCACCTAATCCTACCATTTTAATTTCTATAGAGATCTCCTATGGAAAAGAGAAGGGGAAAAAAAGAAGACAAGAAACTGAGAAATTTAGAAAATTTAGAAAAATGATTTTAAATTTTAAATGTTGAAAAAGTAATATGTGTGGTTCAGGGATGGGTTCTACTTACTTTTACTACCAGTTCTCAACGGAATCACTTCTGTGCATGCACAGATTGCCGATGATGACATCCAGGGCGGTGGGCAGGGCCTCCCGCCAGTTTTACTGCCGGTTCTTGCGAACCGGTCCAAACTGGGGGCAACCCATCACTAGTGTTGTTCTTAATTGTGTGCTCTGTGAGCAGTAATCCCACATCTGCTCTCCCCTTTAGTCCTTTATTTCACAGGCCCACAGAAGCATCACACCATTTTTCTGATACTGTCTTTTGTCTTTGCAGGTGATCCTTGCGTTGAAAATACCCGGGGCAGCTTGGACTGGTTAAATGCCAATTTCAAACGCTTCAGCAAATTAGCCACTTATCAAGACTTGGCTGGCCTGAATCCAGATTTTAATGCAGTAAATAAAGCACTGGCTAGAGGAGGAGGAGAAAAAGGAGGGAGGCTGGAAAGGATATCAGGTTCAGCCTGAAATTTCTTCGATTTAGAATTACCTTCATTTGTTTCCACAGCTGGATGCAGTGGCAGGTCTCTCGCCATGGCAACTGGCTGAGTACACATTAGGAGGTGGAGTACTGCGTGACACAGACAAAGCCCGGAAGGTCTTTGGGGCTCTTGATTCACAGGATATTGCAGAGTTTATGGATGCTTTCAATGCTGCTGCAAAGCAGGTCAGACATATGCACACTTAATCACACACACATATGCACATAGAGCTTCCTTCTTTTCACAGTACCTCAGTAACATGATGATAAGGGGACAGGGGCAGGACTGAATTTCATTGGAACCTGTATCATGTTGGTAGGGAGAAAGGGATAAACTACAATGGAAGGAATTTAATCCTCCGGTTTAGTCTGGATGAAAGTCACCAATCCTCCAGAGCAATCTGGAAAAGTCTTATAAATTTCATAAATGGCAGCACAGCCCCTGCTGTAAAAAAGATTCAAGTTGTTCAAAGACTCTTTTTTAATAAATCCACTTACAAAGAGGGTTAGAAATTCTTATCACAGTTTCCAAGGTTATATACTTTATAGCTTAATTCTTGCGTTAAAATGCTGTATTGAAGTCCATAATTCTTACTTAGTTTTTTTTTATTGAAAAAGTTTTACAATACAAATTTTATCATTTCTCCCCCTCATTTCCCCCCTACCCCCCCACCCCCCCAGCACCCCCTCACCCCCCAATCCCACATCCCTCCCCTTCCCCCCCTTGGCTTCCGCTACGAATTTTAAAAAAATCTTTACCTTACTTATGTTAAACTAAAAAAAATACAGTGAAACTATTAATAATATAATAAAAAAACTAATAATAGTAATATTTAGCTCATTTATCAACCATTAATACTCATTTGTCCATCAATACCACTCTTATAATATTTAAACCCCACTACAAAAAGTCAACATTTCTCTAATCTGATATTAATTACCTAAATTGATCCCCCTAAATATAATATATAACATCCATATCAAATAATTTTCTGTATCAAACAACCAATTTTTAATCTTTTTCTTCATCTTAATTAAAATTAAGTATATTCCAAGTACCCCATCAAACATTTCTCTAATCTAATATTAATAATTATTTACCTAAATCAATCCCCCTTGTTGTATACTAATAAGATATAATATATCATATATAACAATTATATCTAATAATTTTCTATCTTAGTAATCCAAATTTTAATCTTCTCTTCATAAATATGGTATCCAACATAGTTTTTATAAACTTCATATTCTTACAAAATATATAACAATTATATCAAATAATTTTCTATCTCAGTAGTCCAAATTTTTGTCTTCTCTTCACTTGATTGAAGTTAAGTAACTATCTTCCAACATAGTTTTTATAAACTTCTTATTCCAGCTGCCCCCATCAGCAACAAACATCTCTCCATATATAAATCCCCCCGAGTGACTTTATATTTGTAAAATCCAACCACAAAGGTATTTTGTATTCCTCAACCTGGCTCCAGCTGAACCAATTAAAAAGAAAAACAAATGCAGTTCATCCCAATTTTTCAAACCTTGTATAAGAACTACAAGCTGCATTCCCAGATGTTCCTTTAAAACTCTTTCAAATCCTGCCAACCTTTCCACTTCCTTTCTTTGGGTTTCCAAGATGTTTTCATCTTTATTTTCTTCATCTATATGATTAATTCCAATAGGTTATAATAGGGTAACCACAGATCCTCTGCATGTATTGCAGTGATCTGTTTACCTTTCTCAAAATGTCAAATCCAACTCAGGATGAGTTTTGCAAAAATTTTATAATCCATTTTCATATACAAATCAGGTATGGCCATGATTATCTTTTAAACTATTTCAGTTAGTAAAATATTTGCCATCCTTTTTGTAGAGAATTCAATTTATTCATAAATGTCCTTTAAGTTTCACGAAGCGACTCAAGCAATTGACGAAGTTTCCGTTGTACAGCAGTTTCAGTGGTTTCAGATTATTTCCTCCCTTAACTTCTGCTTTCTGTTGCTTACCATCATCCCCCTTTTCCACTTGTGGAGTACGGGGCCTCTGCTGTTTCTGCTGTAATAATATTTGTTTCTCATCTCGAATTATATGTTTATCTTTCAATTCTTGCTTCAACAGTTCAAGGTCCAGCACCACATCTCTTGAATCTCTGGAATGCTTTATTTTCAGGTCTGGAAAGTCTGTAATAAAATCATCTGAAAAACCACCTAATACTCCTTTTTCTTCTGACACACTTTGGTTATTTTAATTTTCTAATTCCATCCACATACATTGTTCCTCAGTCTCTCTTTCAGACTCTTTATCCTTAATGTCTTCTTCTATAATTGATAACATAGATGAGGATGAAGATATGGGGGCTCCCTTAAGAATATTGTTATAAAAATGTTCTGCTTTTTCAATAGTATTTAAACAATATCTCACATCTTGATATCTCAAAATTACACCAACTGGTACATCCCATCTGAATGGAATCTTACTTCTCTTCAATTCCTTCACCAGAAATCCAAAATCTTTTCTGTATCTTAAAATCTTACGTGGTAACTCTTTATAAACACTAATTTGTATACCTTCTACCTTCAAAATAGCAGAATAAGACTTTTGCAAAATATCATTTCTCAATCTTCTATCAGTAAAATAGACAACAACATCTCTGGGCAGATTCCTTTGTCTAGCCACACGTGAATTCACCCTATAGACTTTTTCAATACAACCAAAAATTTGATCATCTTCCAAGTTTAATAATGCCGCTAATGCCTTAGCACAAAGTGTTCTTAAATTTTCTCTATTATTCTCTCTTATACCTCTTAATCTTAAGGCAGATTCCATAGCTTTAAATTGAAGCATCATCACATCATTTTCAATTTTTTGATTTTTGGCATCAGTTTCAGAAAATTTTTCTTCTGTGTCTTTCATCTTGGAATCAAGCTTTGTGCTGATTTCAGCCACTTTCTTCCCCATTTCCAACACCGCATTTGAAAGATCAGAAACTACTTTAGTAATAATTTGATTCAATTTATCATATTTTCCCTGTACCCGTTCCTCAAGATGCTTCTGTGAGCTTTCTACCTTCTCAACAACACTTCCCTAAGAGCTGGTGTAAAATCTTTTAAATCCTCATTTCCAGTTCCCTGCAACTGCATTTGAATCTTTTCTGCTTTTTCCTTTGTCTGACAAGTAAGGGAGCCCCCCTTGATTTTTGTTTAGGAGTCATACTTCACAAAATCTTAACTTTTTCCATAAAAACAAAGAAGTTCTGTTTAAGTCAATTTTGTTTCTTTTTAGAATCCTGCTAGAATGTTTCTTTTAAGTACTTCAGTGTGGGCTTAGCTCTCACTTTCGCTTTCACTCTCCATTTTCTCAGGCATTTTCCAAGCAAAGCCAGTCACCATTTTCCAAGACATTTTCTTAAGTTTCTTTTTTCCTTAAAAATTAATTTTAAAAAACAATACTTGCTTTTTTTCCTTTAGTAGGTCCAAGTTTCGCCAGATTACTTGCTTGCTGTAAATTTCAATCATTCTAGTGGCGTTGCTCTCGTCGTCTGGCTCTGCTGCTGCGAGCCGAGGTCCCTCGCTGCGTGGAGCTTCTGTGGGGTGAATAGGGAGCCATCACCCTGAGCCCTCCCCAGGACAAAAAAAGAGTCCTGGGGGCAACTCAGGGGGCTCTACTGCACCTCACTTGCTCTACCCGCTCTTCCATTTAAAGAGCGGTTTTTCTGAGCTGCCTGCCAGTTGTGAGGCGGCTCCAACACGCGGCGAGGCCGGCGGTCATGAAGAGACCGTCCGACAATGATGGAGACGCCACCGGAAGCCCCATAATTCTTACTTTGTTGATTGTACCTTGACAATTATTTAGGATCTTGATTTGGCTATTCAGTCTGGAGGCATGCCAACTTAAGCTTTAAATTGAGTTAACTTTCTGAATCAGATTCAATTAAATTGGATGCTTGTAGCTGTTTAGCAGCTTTTATGCCTAAAAGCTGCTTTTTCAAATCTTCTGGGAAAATCAAATGTTATAATTTGATGTGATTCTGGGATCCAAAGAACAGAATCCTGTAAATCTTGAATATTTACTTTTGATCTGAAATTTTGGCCTGGATACCATCTTGGAGAAGAGGTAATGTATCCCATACATGTCACCTTAAGGGAAGTATGACCCCTTCATGGAGAGAGGTCTAGAACAAGGCTGCCTGTTTAGGACAGCCATAGGTTAGGAGAGAGTGTTACAGAAGTTAAGATGGCAGCCGAGGGGTGAAATGCTCCCGGTTTGGACCAGATCGCTTGATCCGGTAGCGATGGAGGCGGGTGGTTCGGAGAACCGGTAGGAAAAATCCCTGCCCCCACCCCCATGCCCAGCTGAGCCACACAATCATCAGAGCCTTTTTTTACTTTTAAAAGCATTTTTTCTACAACCTCTTCAGTTGTAATGCTTTTAAAAGTGAAAAAAAAAAGCCTCTGATGATCGTGCGGCTCAGCTGGGATCATCAAAGGCTTTTAAAAGCATTTTTTTCTACAAATTCTTCAGAGGTTGTAGAAAAAATGCTTTCAAAAGGCTCTGACGATCCCAGCTAAATTGCCTGATCGACAGAGGCTTTTTTTCTTTTAAGTGCCTCTGATGATCAGGCAACTCAGCTTGGATCGTCAGAGCCTTTTGAAAGCATTTTATAACAACCTCTTTGCCCAAGAGGTTGTAAAAAAAATGGTTTTAAAAGTAAAAAAAAAAATTGACCACGCCCACCCAGTCACATTACCCCCCCCCCCCTACACACACCAAGCCATGCCCACAGAACCGGTAGTAACAAATTTTAGATTTCACCACTGTGGCAGCCACATCTGGATGATTGGCTCCTTACCTTTTAAGAGACATGAAAAGGCGGGGTTTCAGTCATTTCTCATGTTCATGATGAATTTTCTAACCCTCTGTGGATGCTCAGTGTCTTCTCAAGGTAATACCCTTCTGTTTCAAGAAATTCTGCTCAACAATTATTGGCTGGGAAGAAGCATTCTAAGATTGTGTTTTCTTCTTTATTTTCCAAGCATCATCTGCATCTACTGCCTCACTTGGAGATGAGGCGGTTCATCCTGGGTGAGATTTTCTGTCACTTGAGTGGCCTCGTCCACCTCTTCATCCCAGCAGACTATGACACATGGTTTGGACAACGGCTCCACTTTTTCCTGAGTAGCCTGAATGCCCAGAATCTTGGTTTCCTACCTAGTGACCTGAGCTGTGATTCCCTTGCAGCCATGTACGTACAATTCTGTGCCTTTCATCCAATGTCTATTTCCTCAAATAATAGTATTCCAATATTTGAGGGGCTCCTACAAAGACAAGATAGTCAAATTATTTGCCAAAGCACCAACAAGCAGGACAAGAAACAATGGTTGGAAACTAATCCAGGAGAGAAGCAACCTATAACTAAGGAGAAATTTCCTAACAGTGAGAACAATTAACCAGTGGAACAGCTTGCTTCCAGAAGTTGTGGAAGTTCCATCACTGGAGGCTTTTAAGAAGAGACTGGACAGCCACTTGTGTGGAATAGCATATGGTCTCCTGCTTGAGCAAGGATTTGAGGCCAGGGGTGTACAACCTTAAACACTCAAAGAACCGTTTGGACTTGTTTCCCACAGAAAACAAAACACTGGGAGCTGCAAAACCTGGGTGGGCATGGCCAGCTCGACGTCACTCACTCCCATCCAGTCACGTGACACCTCCCCAGCTACGCCTGCCCAGGTTTTGTGGCTCCTCGTGTTTTCTCTCTCTCTGTCTCTCTCTCTCCCCCCTTCCCTCTCTCCCATCTCTCTCTTTCTCCCTCCCTGTCTTCCTCCCTCCCTCTCTCATCTCTCTCTCTCTCTCTCTCTCTCTCTCCCTCCCTCCCTCCCTCCCTCCCACTCCCCACACCCACACCCACTCCCCAACCCCCACACCCACACCCAGAGAATAACTGTAAGGAAATTCGGCCATGTTCAAAAATAAACCTTGCATTGCAAAAGGAGTGTCTGTCACACTGTTACGTTACAGCACCATGAGGTTGTCACTTTAAATCGCCACACACACTTCAAGCAGCAGCACACTCACACAGGCACGCATACACATCCTGCAACTTGGTCCAAAGTGGCTGGAAAATATAGCCCTTGAGTGCCTCCGAAGACACTTGGCAGACAAAGTACGGGACAACCCACCCCCATCACTAAGGCAGCGTCCACTGAATCCTTGAAAAACTGGGCAAAGGCAGAGAGAGGGGAGCAGACGAAGCCAAATCTCTCTCTCTCTCTGGAAATGGTGGGCGGCTACTTCGGCCTTGGTTGGTGTTGGACACTCAACCTGCTCTCTGCCCTGAGAGAGAAAGTTGCCAGGGGCAAGTGGGGCAGGGAACGGACTCCAGGAGGAGGAGGGGACCCAGTCCCATTGTGAAGTGCACTTTCACTGTGCTGCGCAAGGCACAAGAGCAGCAGGCAGGCCAGGGAGGGGGTATTGGGTGTTCTTCTCCTCCTAGAAGCCCCCCTACCTTTCCCCCTACTCCCTGCTCTTCCACCTACCTCTCACTCAATCCCACTTCGGAACAGTGGAGCAAGCACTGAAATGCATGTTGGGGCTATGTCAGAGTGCACCTGCTGATCCTATGGCACTTGGCCCACAACTCATCACACTCCTCTATGCAGCAGCTTGCTGAGGAGGGGGGGAGCAGCCCTGATGCCTCCATTTCCTCCCCCCACAGCCCCCCCCCCCCATCACTGTCTGGTTTCCTCAAAGGCAGCAGCTCATTTCTGGGGTCCCAAAAAGTGTCCCACTGTGAGATCCTGGCCAGGCCTCTCTGCTGTCCGACTCGCCAATGGGGGCGCTTCTGCTGGGTAAGCTGCCCCCCCTTCCGCTGGGCTTTTGTGCTCAGTGCTAGGCTGGGGGAGGGGTGCGCTTCCCCATGCCACTCCCTTCTTTCTCTTGGCCCTATCAACAAGGGAGGAGGAAGGCCAGGCTTGGGAGATGGCCCCACCCTGCAAGATCTGCCCCTGCTATTCTCTCTCAAATCTCTTTGCTGGTGGCAGCAGCAAATTTCCACGACGAAGGTGGAATCAGTTGCCATGCAAAGGCAAGTACAGGGGCTCTTTACTCTCACACTAAGGCTCCACCCACCTCCACCACTGCAACAGGGCAACAGCTCTTTAATCCCTCTGCCACAACAGGGCAACAGGGAGCTGCAGCAGAGGGGTGAAACAGCCACATGCGTTCCAGAGCTGCAGGTTGCCAACACCCGGACTAGGGCCTCCAAACTCCCTTCCAACTCTTATTCTCTTTTATTCTTTTATTCTATAATAACTTGCAACCAACCACATCGGAATGCTATTATTAATAATAATTGGGTAGTATTTTTTAATCTGCAAATAGGTCAAGTTGTTTTTCTTATAGTTTCTCCTTTTTGTGAACTGGTCAAATTCAGTTTATCAAGCATGCCTTTCCGAATTTGTGCTAAGATTTGTATATCATTTAGTGCACAATTCTTCCAAAGCTATATGGATTTATCTTACAAATTTACCTAGTACACTTTTACATAGGTGTCACAATAAATTACAAATGGCATGTAATAATGTTCTGTATATGGAGCTGCCTTTGGAAATGACCCAAAAGGTAGAGATGGTGCAGAAAGTAATGACTAAACTTCTGGATGAATATCCCACTCTAGCAAAGAAAAACAACAAATTATTGCATTTGTTGCCAGTGTCCCGGGCCAGGTTTAAGGTATTGACTGTTAACTTTAAAGCCCTGTGTGCCATAGACAACTAGGACAGAGTCATACAATCACGATTTCTCGAGGGCATCTGTTGAGGCTCCCTGACTTTGACTAGGGGATAAGCCTTCTAAATAGAGGCTGCACTCTTTGGAATATTTTCTGTCAGAGATAGAGGTGTTCCCAACTATTATTAATTTTGTCTTTTTCTATGTACCTGGGTTGTTTTTAGGCACCTTTCATTTTATTTGTTTTCTTTTTGTGCTGTTTTATCTGTTCAAAGTTTGCTAGGATTGATGTATGATACAAATATTGTAGATTTATGTATGTAGGTATGTATGGATTTTAATTAGAATTTAATTAGAAAATGCATTGAAAACTTCAGAAATATATGGCATTTCAAACAATAGTTATATTTCAATTTGTGTGTAAGTTCAAGATGGCAAAATTAGATTCATTTACATTCAGATCTAAAGAAAATATTTTTTCCTTCATGATTTTGCAGAGTGAGCACTTTAAAAGACCACCATGGCAACAACACATTTGAAAACCCTGAAGATATATATTCTTTTATAAAGCGGGTTCTCCATTTCCATGTACAAAATTCAGGTGAATCAATATTTTATTTTTATTTGTATTTCGTCGAGCATGTGTTTTATGATAGATACAAATGTAAAAACATAATTATAAATACATGTAATGGATACGAATAAAAGGAAACATTAGGACAGGGATTGTAGGCACGCTGGTGCGCTTAAGCACACCCCTTAAAGACCTCTTAGGAATGGGATGAGGTCGACAATGGACAGTCTAAGGTTAAAGTTTTGGGGGTTTGGGGAAGAAACCATACAGTCAGATAGTGCATTCCAGGTACTGACAACTCTGTTACTGAAGTCATATTTTCTGCAGTCTAGTTTGGATCAGTTTACCATGAGTTTGTATCTATTGTGTGCTTGTGTATTGTTTTGGTTGAAGTTGAAGTATTCATTGGCTGGTAGGACATTGCAGCAGATGATTTTATGTACTATGTACAGACCAAAGACAGTCTGACCTAAGATACACAATCTTCCAGATATAAGGGTTTTTATTCTTCAAATATCTGAGGTTATTTATCAAAGATGCTCTGCTTGAAGGAGACTTAATGTTTATTATTAAATCAAATTGAATGCAAGGTTTCAGATTTTGGATGAGTGATGTATCTGCCAGCTGTTTTGTTGGCTCCTAAATTGTGGATTATATAAATTTTAAAGAATCCTATAAATTTTCTGATTCAAGTGTAAAAGCTCGATGCAAAAGTCCATTAAACCATCCGCCCTCCTTTGAAATAAAAAATCCCAAGGGTTAAAAGGTTCTAACAGCTTTTGCTACCAGAAATCTGTAGTTTGAAACTCTTTTCTTGAAATTTCAACCAAGCAGTCTTTAGTCTATCATTCAGCCAAAACAATATCCTGGGTGAGCCAGGAGTGAATTTGTAGGGTTAGGAAATAAAGTTAGGGTTGTCTTCCTCTGCAAATGTTGTGTACCAGCTTTCCCCCTTCGCTCCTATCCATTCCCCCAACTCAGACAACACTGTCACTGCCAAAATCTGCCTGCACCATTAGCAACAAAGCCCCAAGCCTTGGATTTTTGCTCCTGTTCTACCCCACCCCACCCCACCCTACGAATCACTTCAGACATTCTTACTCCTAAATGGAATGAAATATACCCACTTCTTTCCTTATAAAGAGCAAAATTTAGAAACACGTAGGTTCCAGTTTAGATACAAACCAGAAAAGAGGGCCATCCCAGAGAATAAAAAAGGCAAGATGGCAGTCATGATTGCATAATTGAAGTCCGAGGGTTTTTTGTTTTTGTTTTTTTTTGGAATGGCGGGAACATTATGCATCTGTATTCACTCTATGGACTTTTTTTATAATTCCATGGATGTCTCAACACAAAATCAACTATTCTTATACTTGATTCTTATATATATTATGCTTTATCAACAAGAGCAAAATACAAAACAAAGGAAACAGTAACAGTATCAGCAACAGTAACAAAACAAAAAAGTGTACAAAAAAAACATAACACAAACATCAAATAAATCTAACATTAAGCAAACAAAAATATCCACCCCAGCTAAATGAACTATTCTGTGCCAAAAAGTTTATGCCCCAAATGTTTTGCACATTTTCACTCTTACATGTGAAGAAATTAATTAATTAATTTTTCCTGTTTCTTAACCATCCATATCCTTCAGATAGAGGTTGTGGACACTATGTACTCAATATATTTACAACATATTGTTGGAAGAAAAATCCGGTCTTGTTCCAAGCTGGGAGAAAGATGCTGGAAATAAAATGGAGGCAGGCTGCAGGAAAGAAGGTCTCAGTTTATTTGGTAGTCAGAAACTTCAGTGATAGCAGCATGTTTCTTTTTTTATATATATAAAATTTGTAATTTTATTATAACATATATATGACATTCACATAACATACAACTTATACATATCTCTTTTAAACATTGTTTCTTCGTGGTCTTCTTTCTGTTATTTTATCTTTCCTCGCCTATGTCTTCATTTCTTTTTCTTCCTCCCCCCTTCCCATTGTCCTTCCCCCCCCTTGATTACAATATGTTTTTTAGCTTTAACAAGCTTAATTTTATGCATATCTCTACAATTATTATATACATATTTTAATTATATATTTAATATTATACATTTCTATATTCTTGTTATATAAAAATTTTCTTTTTTATTTATACTGTTTCAATATATTTTTATTCCGCTCCATACCTTTGTTATGTATATATTTTATAGTTCTAATTTTTTCCCCTGGTAGTTATTATTCTTTATTTCTCACCTTAAGCCATTTATACCATTTATTCCATATTCTATAATAATCTGTCTTCTTTTTCTTTAACTTCTTTTGTTAATTTATTCATCTCAGCACATTCTAAAATCTTATCTATCAATTCTTCCTCAGTTGGGGTTCTTTCCTGTTTCCAATTTTTTGCATATACTATTCTTGCTGCTGTTAATATGAGTAGCATCAAATATTTTATTTCCTTGGTATATGGTCTTGTAAAGATTCCTAACAGGAATGTTTCTGGTTTTCTTTCTATTTGTTGATCTATTATTTGTTCTATCCACTTCTTAATATTTGCCCAAAATATTAACATATTTTTTGCTGCCGGGCATGTCCACCATAGATTGTAATATGTTCCTTGGGATTTCTTGCATTTCCAACATGTTGAGCTATTGTTTGGGTACATCTTTGCAAGTCTTGTCGGTGGCAGATGCATCTATAAAACATCTTCAACTGGTTTTCCTTGTATGCCACCGATAATGTTAGTTTTGCATTTATTTGACACGTTGTTTCCCATCTCTCCAGATCTATTGTATAATTAAAGTTTTGCACCCATTTAATAATTGTATTCTTCACTATCTCTTCCTCCACTTTATATTGTAGTAGAAATTAATAAATTTTGCTAATTAGCTTCTCTTCTGATCCTAATATAATTTTGTCAAATTCGTGTTGCTCTCTTTGTATTTCGTACGTTTTTGTGCCTTCCTTATATTTAGATTGGATTTGTGTGTACATCAACCAATCAATTTCTCTGTTTAGGTCCAATTCCAATTCTTGTTTTGATTTCAATTTTCCCTGTTGTTCTATTAGATTTTTATACCTTATTATTTTATTTAATTCCGTTAAATTTGGATGTCTTATTGCTTCTATTGGTGAAAGCCAGATCGGTATATTTCCCATTCTGGGAGTGCTGTTCCTCCTCTATCTTTTATGTCCTGTAATAATTTAAGTTTAATTCGTGGTCGCTTCTCCTGCCATATAAATTTGGATGTTATTTTATTCAATGTTTCAAAAAACTTTTTTTCCAATTTTATTGGTATGACCTAGAATAAAAATAAAAGTTTTGGTAAAATATTCATTTTAATGGTGGAGATCCTTTCCATTAATGATATCTGTAAATTTCTCCAATTATCTAAATCTTTCTTTATCTGTGTTACTAATTTATCATAATTGTCTTCTTTGATTGATGAACCTCTTGCCAATAACCAAATTCCTAGATATTTTATTTTCTTAGTTATTTGAATTTGTATAATGTTTTCCCAATCTTTTTCCTGTTCCTTTGTGAGATTTTTTGTTATTAATTTTGATTTGTTTTTATTAATCTTTAGTCCCTGCCACTTCTCCAAATTCTTCCAACTTCTTAAACAATTTTGGTGCTGACTCTAGCAGTTCTTCTACTATAAACAGGAGATCGTCGGCAAAGGCCTGAACATTATATTCTTCTTTCTGTATCCTTAACCCTTTAATTTCTTGGTCTTCCCTGACCTTTTTTAAAAGGATCTCCAATGTTAAAATATACAATAGTGGAAAGAGTGGACATCCCTGCCTAACCCCTTTTGTTATGCCAAATTGGTCTGTGGTGTCATCATTCATAATTACTCTTGCCATTTGTTTTGTATAGATTTCCCCTTTTATTTTTTTAAATTTTAGTTGCCCCATTAAAAATTTCCAATTCAGATTATTGAATGCTTTTTGGGCATCAAGGAAAACCAGTGAAGTTTGTTTTTCCGGGTGTGATTCATAAAACTCTAATGTATTTATTATTATTCTCATGTTGTTCTTGATTTGTCGGCCTGGCAGAAATGCATTTTGGTCCGAGTGTATATGGTTTTTAATACTTTTTTAATTCTTTCAGCTATAATTACTGCAAATACCTTGTAATCTGTATTTAGCAAGGAGACTGGTCTATAGTTTTGTATTAACTGGTGGTCCATATCTTCTTTGGGTATAATAGTAATTATTGCCTCTGTCCAGGTTGTCGGGATTTTTGCCTTTTCCAAAGCCTCATTATATAATTCTAACATGATTTCTCCCAATGTTTCCTGTAGACTTTTATATAATTCCACTGGTAGCCCGTCTGGCCCTGGTGTTTTGTTGTTTTTTCAGTGCCGATTCAAATTCAAGTTTAGTTATCACTTCGTTTAATATTTCTCTTTGTTCTTCCATGATTATTGCCATTTCTGATCTTTCTATATATTGTTTTACTTTTTCCTCCTCTGTTTCTTCTTGTTTGTATAGGTTTGAAAAGAATGTCTGAATAATTTCCTTTTTGGCTTCTCTTCTATATTGAATTACCCCTTTTTCGTCTCTAAGTTGGTATATCATTCTTTTATCTTTTTCTTTTTTCAATTTATATGCCAACCATCTGCCTGTTCTGTTCGCAAATTCAAAATAGTTTTATTTTGCCATCTTTATTTGCTGGGCTATTTCTTTTTGATTTATCAGATTTATTTTATTTTTGATTATATTCCATTCCTCTCTTACTTTTTTTGTTTTGGGGATCTTTTTGTAATTTGTGTTCTAAGTTTTTTAATTCGTCATATAATTTATCTTGCTGTTGTCTCCTTTCCTTGTTTTTTTCCCTATATATGCAATCGTCAATCCGCATATATATGCTTTTATTGTATCCTAAGTATTTTGTAAGGAAGTATCCTCTCTTTTGTTTATTTTAAAAAACGATTCTAATTCCTTTTCCAACATTTCCAACTTTTTCTTTGCATATATTCATTGTCCATCTCCTAAATCTTTTATTGTGTTTATTCCAATTTATTGTGTTGTGATCTGCCCATTCGTTTACTCCTATCTCTATTGTTTCTATGCCTGTCCTGGTATCCACAGTCATCCAGGCCATATCAATTCTAGACCAAGATTGGTGCGGATGGGAGTAAAATGTATACTGATTCTCATCTTCATGCATCTCCCTCCAAACATCTCTCAGGTTTATTTCCGAGGCATATTAAAAAATTCTTTTGGTAGTCTTTCTTTCTTTCTTTCTTTCTTTCTTTCTTTCTTTCTTTCTTTCTTTCTTTCTTTCTTTCTTTCTTTCTTTCTTACTACTTTTATAATCTTTTCTGGCATCTACTATAGCATTGTAATCTCCAATTAGACAGATATTTTCATATTCTAATTCTATTATTTTATTATGTATTTCTTTAAAGAATTCATGTTGATTTTGGTTGGGGGCATATATTACTATTAATAATGATTTTTTCCCCTTCTATTTCTAATTCGACCATCACAATTCTTCCTTCTTCGTCTGCGTAAATTAGTTTTGATTTTATCCTTTCTTTTACATAGACCGCTACTTCTCTTTTTTTTGTATCAAAGATGTATATAGTTTTCCTAATGTAGGGTTTTCTAATAGTTTTTGGTATCCTCTTTTGATATGTACCTCTTGAAAGCATATCACATCTGCTTCTGATTTTCGTAATTTTGTGAATGTTTGCGTTCTTTTCTTTGGTATATTTAATCCATTTATGTTTACCGAGAGAAGTTTAATTGCCTCTTCCATTGCCTAGTGTAATTGTTTTTTGGTGTGTTTTGTCTCCATCCGCCTTTTTGCTTTCACCCCTTCTCTTTCCTCTCGTTCTTTTTCCTGACTCTTTCTTACTTCTCTTTCTTGCTCCATTTCTTCTGTTTGCTCTTCTTCTTGATTTTTACTCTCTGTTTCTTCTTTGCTTTCCTGTTACTCTTCCTGTGTAAAATGTAAGTTATAGAATTCTCTTGCTTTCTCTAATGTGTCTACTTTGTTCTTTTTGTCTTGCCATGTGATTAGAATCCCACCTGGTGTCAGCCATCTAAACATTATTTTATATCTAATCAATTGGGTTGTTAAAACTGGTATTGTTGGCGTTGGTTTCTAATTCTTCATGGTGTTTATTTTAAATTTATAATTTCTTTACCCATACAGTGGGGCAAAAAAGTATTAGGCAGCCACCAGTTGTGCAAGTTCTCCCACTTAAAAAGATGAGAGAGGCCTGTAATTGACATCATAGATAGACCTCAACTATGAGAGACAAAATGAGAAAACAAATCCAGACAATCACATTGTCTGATTTGGAAAGAATTTATTTGCAAATTATGGTGGAAAATAAGTATTTGGTCAATATCAAAAATTCATCTCAATACTTTGTTATATATCCTTTGTTGGCAATGACAGAGGTCAAACGTTTTCTGTAAGTCTTCACAAGGTTGGCACACACTGTTGCTGGTATGATGGCCTCCATGCAGATCTCCTCTAGAGCAGTGAAGTTTTGGGGCTGCCGCTGGGCAACACGGACTTTCAACTCTCTCCAAAGGTTTTCTATAGGGTTGAGATCTGGAGACTGGTTAGGCCACTCCAGGACCTTGAAATGCTTCTTACGAAGCCACTCCTTCGTTGCCCGGACGGTGTGTTTGGGATCATTGTCATGCTGAAAGACCCAGCCACGTTTCATCTTCAATGCCTTTGCTGATGGAAGAAGGTTTGCACTCAAAATCTCACAATACATGGCCCCATTCATTCTTTTCTGTACACGGATCAGTCATCCTGATCCCTTTGCAGAGAAACAGCCCCAAAGCATGATGTTGCCACCTCCATGCTTCACAGAAAGTATGGTGTTCTTTGGATGCAACTGAGCATTCTCTCTCCTCCAAACACGATGAGTTGTGTTTCTACCAAACAGTTCTAACAGTTTGGTTTCAACAGTTCAACAGTTTGGTTTCATCTGACCATATGACATTCTCCTAATCCTCTTCTGGATCATCCAAATGCTCTCTAGCAAACTTCAGACAGGCTCAGACATATGTACTGGCTTAAGCAGGGAGACACTGCAGGATCTGAGTCCCTGGCAGCGTAGTGTGTTACTGATGGCAGCCTTTGTTACGTTGGTCCCAGCTCTCTGCAGGTCATTCACTAGGTCCCCCTGTGTGGTTCTGAGATTTTTGCTCACCGTTCTTGTGATCATTTTGACCCCACGGGGCGAGATCTTGCGTGGAGCCCCAGATCGAGGGAGATTATCTGTGGTCTTGTATGTCTTCCATTTTGTCTATTGTTCTTTGTTGTAGTGGTGATGCCACTGTTGTTGTAGAATTTGTAGTTGGTTTTTTTCCTGTTTTTGCTATAGTGGTTATAGTTGACATTTTTAAAGCTTGTGTAGTTTTCCCACAGTATCATATAAATATTAATTTTTAGTTCTTGTTTTCTCTCTCTCTCTTTTTGGCTATACTTATTTCTATACCTTTTACTTATTCAAAAACAGTTTTAGATACACACACCTTTACTTATATCCTATATACGTTCCAACTTACTCTGAATTTATCTATTATGCAAATATACACTATAATATAACACTTCATATAACAATATTACAATATAATCAATTATTACTTTGCAATTAATCAATTATTACTTTACAATATTTTTAATCAGTGTATTGTATTTAATTTGCTTTTCTTCTGCTTCTATATTTTTTTCTTTCCCCCTCCCCTCGTTATATTACTGTATATTACTGTATATTACTGTATATTAGTATAATTCACTTAATCTCTTATTTATTCATTCATTATATTTATTCATTCATTATATTCAGTACATTCCTCTACTTCATATTCAGTAATTTAACCATACAATAATTAATTATAGAATTAATAGATATCTTTTCTTATTTTATTACTTAAGTATATATGTATTGTGTATAAAAAGTATGTATTTTATTCTTCCTTTGGTGCTTCTTTGTCACTATTTCTCTTCTTTAATTTTACTTCTAGTGCTTTTCTGTTGTGCTATTGCATCAGTTTTTTTCAAGTCTTTATCTCCGCCCTCAAGTCTGTCTCACGTTTTTCCTTCTTCTTAATTTTATATCACCGTTCTATAATCACCAGTCAAAATTTAAGTTCCATGGATTTTCAGAATTAAAGTTTTTAGTTTCTTCTTTAACTCGTAAAATGCTCCGTATTTCACCTACTCCAATTCTCTCCGTCCCAGGGATCTTATCTCGGCCACTAATCCTCTTCTTATTCCATTGTTTCACTCTCTGAGACCCTCCTTCGCACTAACCTCTTTTTCCGTTTTGTGCAGCGCTTCCCCTAAGTTCATCGCCGCTTGTTGGATCTGTCTCTCCGTCTCTTTTGCGTCTTCCTCTCTCCCGTGCTTTCGATCCTCCAATTTATTTCGATCTTCTTCTTCTGAGTTTGTGTCTTTGCCACTAGAAACTGTTTATTCTCACTCTTTGCTTCCTCTCTATACGGCCACCATCACTCCTATCCTGTCTTGCTGGTAGGCTTCCTCTCCACCAATTTTAAGAGGATTAATCCTTTGTCATGGTCCTCCCAGACGATAGTGTGTCAACCGGTGGCTTCAGATCTTCCCCTTTTGTAACCCGATCTCTATGGGATCGAGATTGCCCTTTAAAGGCTCCTGATGCTGAGTTTTTGGGGTTTTGGTTACGGCTTTCCATTTCCTCACTGACAAAATGGGGTTGACAAAATGGGGTTGAGATAGGTGGGCTTTTATACATTCTTTGGGGCTTTGTGACTGAGATGCCTGTTCCTGTGCAAGAATATATCCTTCAATATTTTAATGGCTGTTGCAAGATTCCTACAGGGTCATGGCTGGGGAAATGCTTGTCAGCTTTGGCTTGCCTATTGTGTTGCTTATGTGGAGTCTCTTTGCTTATGAATAGATTGGCCCACTCTTTCTACAAAATCTCAATTTCTAAAGACCAACCTCTTCAAGGTTCTTCTTGAGGCTATTTTCCTATGGCAGGAAGACGGGCTGCTTTCTGTCTTTGTTAAGATTTTTCTCCATTTTTTTCTTTAGGGGAAATATTCTATCTTGCCTCTTTTTTAATATTAAGAATAAATATTTTAATTTGGGGAAGGGATAGCTTTCCTACAATATAACATTAACATTAAAATAGTAAAATTAATTTAAGATTAAACATTTTAAACTAGAAAATATAATATTATAAAATTTCAGAAAGGTAAAAAATTCCAAGATGGGCATTTAGTGATGGTTCATACAGGTGTGGGTGGTTCTCGTGGGGCTAGCCAGCCCCATGATTCTATGGTCCTCTATGTCCCCCACACAAGGCTGCGCAGCCATGATTTGACCCGTTTGAAGAAAGTCAGCAGAGTGGAGGTTCACCTCATCTCTGGGGGCAAGATGTTTCCTTAATGCAGAGGCAATAGCAGATAAAGCTCTCTTCCTAGCTCCTGCTTAGTCAAAATTCTTTGATTGATGGAGTTTGTATTCCTTCCCTGCCTGATTGAGTGAGACAGGTTGATATAAGGGAGCAAAGCTCCATTTCAAAGATCTTCTATTTTGAGAAATATCTGAATCTCTTCTTTGGGATGCCATCAAAGCAGCAAAGGGGTACAATGCAAGCTCAGCAGCTGAAAAGAGGAGCTGGTTGACTGCTTTCTCTGAATCCAATGCTGTGTTAATGCTGGGTTGGGCAATGGAGCAGTTAGAGGCTATTCAACTAAACAAGTTAGTTTGCACAACCGCATTCAGAGATTGCTTGAGCAGTACTCTGAGCAGTCATTCTATCTTACTCAATGGTTAGGGAAGAATACTGGGTATCAGCTTTGGAAGCCATATTAGGCCGGAAACTCCAATGCTGCCACCTTCTCATGTGTGGAAAAGTAGGAGAGGGGGTTAGTAGAGATAATAGCATTTTTCCTATCGGTCAAGGTCAGGGCGATCCTGCATATGGAGAAAAAGTGGTCAGGGGACTGGATCAGGATGGAACAGACATTGATTGGCGCATGTGACCGACTGGGTGGAAAAGGGGATGGTTTTGGGAGCTTTGACTTACTGAAAGAAAATCCAGACTTTTCAGATTCAGGTTTTCCCAGATGTGCCAGTTTGCCTATTTTAGTAAAGAGGATTTTGGAAAATGCTTGTTTCCGCGTCTTTACTTGGAATGGGTTTTTTTCTGGAACGCTGACATTAACCCAAATCTGACTAAAACCTAAAGTCTTCTTTGAGTGAGGGTGTCTTCCCATCTGCCTTGAAAGAGGCGGTGGTGAGCCCCCTCCTCAAGAAACCTTCCCTGGACCTGGCTGATTTAGCTAATTAACGTCTGATCTCCAACCTCCGCTTCACGGTGAAGGTTGTTGAGAGTGTGGTGGCACGACAACTTCCCCGATACCTGGATGAAACTGTCTATCTAGATCCATGCCAGTTGGGCTTCAGGATGGGATACAGCACGGAAACAGCATTGATCGCATTGGTTGATGACCTCTGGAGGGCTCGGGATAGGGGTTGCTCCTCTGTCCTGGTCCTCCTAGATCTCTCAGCGGCTTTTGATACCATCGATCATGGTATCATGCTACGTTGACTGGAGGGTGTGAGAGTGGGGGGCACCATGATACAGTGGTTCTCCTTCTTCCTCTCTGACCATACGCAGTCTGTGTTGATGGGGGGACAGACGTTGACCTCGAGGCACCTTCCTTGTGGGGTGCTGCAAGTGTCAGTCCTCTCTCCCCTCCTGTTCAACATTTATGTGAAGCTGCTGGATGAGATCATCCATGGTTTTGGGGTGAAATGTCAACTGTATGCCGATGACACGCAGTTGTACATTTCCACCCCAGGCCACCCCAATGATGCCCTTACGTGATGTCCCGATGCTTGGAGGCCGTGTGGATCTGGATGGGGAGGAACAGGCTCAGACTCAACCCCTCCAAGACTGAGTGGCTGTGGTTTCCGACGCACCAGTATAGCCAGCTGGTACCATCACTGGCTATTGGGGATGAGATCTTACCCCCCTCAGAGAGGGCTTGCAACTTGGGCGTCCTCCTGGACACACAGCTGTCTTTAGACAATCACATGACGGCCATGGCCAGGGGGGCTTTTTATCAGGTCCACCTGTTCTCTCAGTTGTGTCCCTTTCTGGACCGGGATGCCTTGCGCACAGTCACTCACACCCTTGTCACTTCCTGTCTGGGTTACTGTAATGCTCTCTACAAGGGGCTCCCCTTGAGGAGCACCCGGAGGCTCCAACTGGTCCAGAATGTGGCCACGCGAGTGATAATGGGGGCGACTCGTCGCTCCCATGTAAAACCTCTCTTCTGCGAGCTGCACTGGCTCCTGGTGTTCTTCTGGATGTGTTTCACGGTGCTGATTACCACCTTCAAAGCGCTCCATGGCTTAGGACCTGGATATCTGCAGACCACCTTCTGCCACTGATTGCCTCCCACCAACCGATTCGCTCCCACAGAGAGGGCCTCCTCAGGGTGCTGTCGGCCAAACAGTGTTGACAGGCAACCCCCAGGGGGAAAGCCTTCTCTGTGGAGGCCCCTGCCTATTGGAACGAATTGCCCCAGATATACAAAGGATCCCCAACCTCCGCACCTTCCGTCATGCTCTGAAGACCCTATTATTTCAGCAAGCCGGTCTAAGGGAATCATGATTTTAAATTGGGTTTTTAAATGGTTTTTAAATGGTTTTTAGTTGGGGTTTTAATTATGGCCAATGAATTGAATTATTTTAATGAGTTTTTAAATTTTGTGTCATTATTGTGTTATTATGGATGTGCACCGCCCTGAATCCTTCGGGAGAAGGGCGGTATAAAAATACAATAAAATAAAATAAAATAAATAACAGCACCCCGTAAGGGGGTTGTCAGGGGTACTGAGCCCCAGCATCTACCTATACCCCAGGTGATGCAAAGACTCAGTGAAGATGGAGGGGAAAGGAAAAATTGGAGGGAGGCCCGCCAGAGCCCCGGATACTCAAGGAATTGCCGATCCCTTGCTTGCTCTTTCTGAAGAGATGGGATGAGCCATAGAGGCTGCAGAGGAAGCCCTTCGACTTGGGGCTTAGGCCGAGGCGTCAGATTCCTGGAAGAGTTGCCAGTCTGACCCAGCTCCAGGAGGGGAAATGAAGTCGCCCCATGAACCAGATGGGAGGATGGGAGCTGCTGTGGAATCCAGGAACTCCTGGGGCTGGGACCAGCTGCACCCGATGCAGAGCTGGTCCTTAACTGGGCTCCCTGAAAGTTTTGAGTGGATGGAAGTGGGGAGCTTCACCCACCCCTTCCCAACCCCTGGAGGTGAGCTGGAGGCTGGCCCTCCCTGATCTGGGACATGGAGGGGGATTAGTAGGACGCAGACCTCCCCCCCTTGCCCAGCCAGAGCCCAAACAACAGGATTAGCACAGCATTGCAATCCTGCAGCAATGGGGCATCAGACTCAGCTGGCGTACGGAATGCAAAAACCCCCTTTCGGGGCCCCTCTCCAGCCTGCCTTTGTGTTAACTCCTGCTGAGAATATACGGGTTTCTGTCCCGGCCAGGGATGGATCCAGTGCCAGTGGTATCCCGCACTGTCTGTTCCAAGCTTCCAGGGATCCTATGGCCAAATGATCCAGGCACCACAGGGGGGACTAATCCAGCAGCTGACTAGAATGCTCCATCCCCCTCTAATGCAGCAAACAACTCAGCAGCCAGGCCCCCTCCCCCAGCAGTCGATGACGTTGCCCCCCTCCTTTCCAGCAGGGAAGCCCCCTGGACTTCTCCAGGCTGTGGCCGAAGCCACCAAGCCCTGGGAGTAAATTGTGATGGACTTCATAGTTGAGCTCCCTCACAGTGGGGGTAACCGGGTTATTTGGACTGTCATTGACTTATTTTCCAAGCAGGCACACTTCACTGCCTGCAGCGGACAACCATCAGCCAAGAAACTAGCGAAGCTGTTTGTGAAACACATCTACAGGCTACATGGAGTCTCTAAGAGAATAATATCAGACTATGGGGTCCAGTTTACCGCTAAGTTCTGGAGGGAGTTTCTGTGATCCATTGGGTCATCCCAGGGACTTAGCTCAGCTTTTCACCCGTCGACTAACGGATCGACTGAGAAGTTGAACTCAATGGTGGAGCAATACATTAGGTGTAATGTAAACTATCAAGAGGAGAACTGGGTGGACTTGCGACTGTTTGCAGAAGTGGCTTATAATAATGCAGTACACACCAGTACTGGCTTGACTCCTTTTCAGATAACTATGGGCATGGATTTTGTGCTGATGCCTGAGTTGCCTAGAGAGCTGTCTACTTCTATGTCCCTAACAGAGTGGATGACCTCGTTGAGAAAGGATTGGGACAATACAAAAAAAGCTTTAGTGGAATCAGTGGAACAATATAAGGCCCAGGCCGACAAATGCTGATCCCTCCAACCATCGAATAGGCGATGGGTTGTATTTGTCAACCAAGTACCTAAGATTGAGGGTACCCGGCAAAAAGTTTGGACCCAAATTCATAGGTCCTTTCTCTATAGTGAAAGTTATTAATCCAGTGACTGTCCAACTTAGACTCCCTCGCATCTTAGGGAAAGTACACCCCATTTTCCAGAGTACCTTATTGAGACTGGACAGAGAAGCTACCTTAAGACCCTTGCCAGCTGCTCCACCCCTCCTTTGCTGGTGCAAGGGGAGACTCATTATGAGGTGAAGAAAATCCTGGACTCTAGACTTTATAGAGGTTGTTTACAATATTTGGTGCATTGGAAAGGCTACCCTTTGGCTGAAGCTACTTGGGTTAAGAGTTGGGATGTAAATGCTGATGCGCTCGTGAAACAGTTTCATGACAAATTTCCTGACAAACCAAAAAATCCTCCTGGGGGGTGGGGAGAGGGGTTTAAAGGGATTGGTGCTAGGCATTAACCCCTTCTTTGGTGATTTGTCTGGAGGAGGTGGTTCTTTTTGCAGGGGGGATGACTGTCAGCTTTGGAAGCCATATTAGGCCAGAAGCTCCAATGCTGCCACCTTCTTATGTGTGGGAAAGTAGGAGAGAGGGTTGGTAGACATAATAGCATTCTTCCTGTCGGTCAAGATCAGGGCGAACCCACATCTGGAGAAGAAGTAGTCAGGGGGCTGGATCGGTATGGAACGGATGTTGATTGGAGCATATGACCATCTGGGTGGAAAAGGGGATGGTTTTGGGAGCTTTGACTTACTGAAGGAAAACCTGGGCTTTTCATATTCCCAGATGTGCCAGTTTGCCTATTTTAGTAAAGAGGATTTTGGAAAATGCTTGCTTCCGCATCTTTACTTGGAATGGGTTTTTTTTCTGGAATGCTGACACGGGGACTTCTAGTTTAGTAGCAACAAAAAGATCTTTGGTGAGTTTCAATTTTCAGAAATGGCCTTGCTGGCTACCCATTCTTGGTATAGGTTAATGCCAAGCAGACAAATTCCTTCTGTAGGGTTTTGCGGAAGTTATGTTCCAATCTACTAAGCAGACAGGCTCTGCTCTTAAGCACTTCGAGAACTTTGTGTTCCAGCTGTAGCATTCCTACCTTTTTTTTGTAAATATTTTTTTATTTTTTTCAAACTTAAATATAAAATATAACTTTCAAGAGCAGAGTCTCAATCCGGTCATAGATGGTTACCATGCTTACATTCCTTTAACAAGCTGCATTCACAATTTCCCATTATATCTTTTACAAATAAAAATTCAAAACATAAAAGAACAAGTTTTAACATAAATTCTAACATCTTCATCTAAACAAATCCATTCTATCAATACAATTTTAATTTCAAATTAACTTTCACTCATTTTTATATCTATATATCAATCCTGATTATATCTTGTTCTTCTTTACCTTGTATCTTTTACCACCAGTATCAAACTAATTTTTAACAATATTCTAACCTCTTATTCTAATTATTAACCTTACAATTTTATCACCACTAGTCTTAATTACAAATTCAATACAACTCCATTTTTATTACACTTTATAAAACAAAGTTCTATCTAATCCTTAATTTCTTGACCCTTTTCCTTGAATCTTAATAACTTAAACTTTATCAATTTATCTTTGATTTTATCCCACTTATCATCTATTACACTTTTCATATTACACAGATTTATCAGAAAAACATGTTTTATTTAATCTAATTTCCAGCATATTTTTTTCCATACCTCCCTCTATTATTGGCTGTTTTCCAACGTATTCTGTTTGGCTGATTCCCAACATAGTCTCCTCCTGAGCACCAACTATTTTTGGCTAATTTCAGTATAGTCTCCTCCAAGCCTACCACTGTTATCGACTGATCTCCAGCATATTATGTTTGGCTGATTTCTACCATAATCTCCTCCAACTCTCCTATATTTGTTTGGCTGATTTCCAGCCAAACAAATATAGTTTGGTTGGAAAGCTTAACTAGTTCTTAACTAATTTCCAACGTATTTCCTACGAGTCTCAAACTCTTATCTAGTTGGTATCCATCCCTCTTATTTTAACTTTCCCTTAGAATATAATTATTTATTTTATGTCAGTTTCCCAACATGCTCTTTCAAATCAATTCTTGAGATATTTCATAATAATCATTATTTCCAGCATATATTAAATTAGCTAAAATCTGTGTATCTTTTTTTTTTTTTGAATTTTTTAAAATTTATTTTTAAAACATAAAACATAAAACAACATCTTTTTGGAGCAAGAGTTTGGCCCAGTATAACATAAGTATAAATTCCCAATTTCATCCGTTAGCATCTTAAGACAAACAAAAAATAACAAAAATAACAACCACAACAAAAACCCAACAACAACAACAAAAAAACAAATCTAAACCCAATTTTTATCATCCAATCTAACATCTTATTCTAACATTTAAGTTTTTATTATTTGGTCATCCTAACACTTAAACTTCAAATCCAAACAGCACTTTATAGTATTCATTTATCATTTTAATAATATTTCATGTATTTTCTGTACTTCAAAGACCCGAATCAAATCAAAGTTTCTTTTAGAACACATCTAATAACCAATATAAAATATTTCATTCTTCTCTGAAAAACATTTTAAAGTCAATATCCATTCTTCAAAAGTATCTCCTTCATTCCTCCTAGGTTTATTTTTAGCTGGATTGCAGCTTAATTAGCTGGTTTCCAGGGATGCTTTCCTCCACTCCTAACGTTATTTATTGGCTGAATCACAGTTAGTTTTAACTGCTTCCAACATTTTCTCCTTCACTCCTCCTAGTTTTATTTTTAGCTGGATAACAATTTTTCAGCTGTTTTCCAGGGATGCTTCCCTCCACTCCTAACCTATATTTCGCTGGCTCACAGTTTAGCTTTAACTGCTCTCCAGTATGTCTCTTCCTCTCTTCCTAGGTTTATTTTTACTGGATCACAGCGTAATAAGATGTTTTCCAGGAATGCTTTCCTCCACGCCTTACCTTATATTTAACTGGTTCACAGTTTAGCTATAACTGGTCCCCAGCATTGCCTCCTCCACTTCTCCTAGATTTATTTTTGGCTGGTTCACAGCTTAATTAGCAGTTTTCCAGGGATGCTTACCTCCACTCCTTACCTTATATTAACTGGTTTGCAGTTTGGCTCTAACTGCTCTCCAGCGTTGCCTCCTCTACTCCTCCTAGGTTTATTTTTAACTGGTTTACAGCCTAGTCAGCTTTTCTCCAGGCATGCTTTCCTCCACTCCTAACCTTATATTTAACAAATTCACAATTTAATTTTAACCATCTAATTCCCAAAATCATATTTCTTTAGCAATTTAAGATAGTAATAGGTTAACAAATCTTATTGTTATTCAAGAATTCATTCCCATTTTCTTGTTTGCTATAGAAAAACAACATTTTAAAACGACTTTCAAATCCATTTTCTATAACCATTAAAACACTTATTAATATTTTTTAGAGAATTCTTTCAAAGTATTCACATTTTTTCTATGAATCATGTTTCTTGCTTTAAAAATGTGCTTGTATAAATAGTTCTTAACAGTATTCAAAGCTTCATTCACATTTTCTTATTTTCTATAAAACACAATATTTTTAACCATTTTAAAGAAACAGTTTTCTGTAATTGTTAAATCTATCAGTAATTCTTATTGGTAATCAAAGATTCATTCATAGTCTTCATATTTCTTATAGCTTACAGCATTTTAAACCACGCTTATTAATAAAAAAGAAAAAAATTAAAGAAATTTCTTTCAAAGTGTCCACATTTTTTCTATAATAATATTCCTCCCTTTAGAAATCATAATCTATAAATAGTTCTTAGCAATATTCAGATATCCACATTTCCTTACTTTCTATAAAAAAAGAACAATTTTCTGTAATGATTAAATCTATCAGCAATTCTTAATACTCAGAAAGTCATTCATAATCTTCATATTTCTTATAATTTTTTCTATATTCCCATCCCCCCCTCTTTTTAAAAAAATGCTTCTTTTAATAATAATAAAGAAGGGTAAACTTAAGAAAGAGAAAGGGAGAGGAAAAAAGAAATAGAAGTATGACAAAAAATATCAAAAAAAAGATTCGAAAGAAAAAAAGGGAAAAAGCAAAAGCAAAAGCAAAAAGAAAGGAATGAGATAAAAAAATAATACAGAGCAAAAACGAAAAAGATAAAAAGAAGAGAGAGAGGAGAGAGAAACTCTCTTCCTTACATTGTTTAGGAATCAAATTACATAAAAAACATTTACATCCATTTTAATCAAACTATGGTGTTTTTCTCATTCTGTCCAAACTCTTTCTTTTTCTTCTTTTTTTTCCTCCTTTTTCCAGTTCCAATATTCATAAAGTTATAAAGACTAACAGATTTAGTTCTTTTGTATTCCATATATGGTATCATCATGTTTTTAGGGGTATTCTTTATTACAACACCATTAATCAGCAGTTTTAACTGTTCCAAATAGCTTCTTCTTCCCAACTGTCCATAAGTAGTTCAAAAACAAATTGAATACATCCAAAATCAGACCACCTTAGTTTTTCCTCAATATACTCCAGTTAGAGAAATAAGAGACAAAGTTTCTTCTTCAAACAGCAAGGAATACACAATTTGCAGTTTCCATTTTCACTTCTGTTAACAAATGTCCATCTTAATCTTCCTCCACTTATTATCCTCACTGCTTTTAAAAAGACATTCTGTTTCCTCTTCTCCTTCTTTCTCTTTACAGCTAATCCATTTTCTTTAATAACTAAAAATCTATCTAAAAAAACATTTTATTCCAAAAGCAGATAATAGATATTATCATCCTTTAAAGGATGATAATATCTTCTCTTCTCCTTGTTAATTATTTTAAATCTTTCACCCCAATGATTCTTAGCCACTATTAGGGCCAGGGCATTGTTAGTCCCAAATATTTAAAAGCTGTTCCCACCTGGGCTGGTCTTACTCACCCGGCATTCAAACAACTTGCTCCAGCATCTCCTCCTGCACTTCACTTGTCCCGGCTGCCGCGGCTTTGGGCAGCCACCATGGCTGCCTCGCTCACCATCGCCACCGTAGAGGGTTATCCTCCAGCCTCGAGGAAACTGCTCGTTCCTCTTGGCCATTCAAGGAGGTCCCTTTTTGTCCCCCTGTCCCTACAGGGCAGGGGAGGTCTGCAGACCTACTGGCGGAGGCTTGGCGGATGGGATTTTTGCAGGGCTCTGAAGAGCCCTGCTATTTCCACCAGGGCTGTGGAGTCGGGAGATAAATGTTCCGACTCCGACTCTTCAGTTTTTTGTACTTCCGATTCCTACTCCGACTCCCCGACTCCGACTCCTCTGTATTAATATGCAAATGTATTCATTAATGAAGTCATTAATTATAACTTTTTGTGAATTGGGACATTTAAACTTGCTTTTTTTAAAATTCCAATCTAAATTTAGTAGGAGTCGGAGTCGGTACATTGTTTGCCGACTCCGACTCTGATTCCAGGTACCCAAACTTTCCTCCGACTCCGATTCCACAGCACTGATTTCTCTAAAATCTGTATATCTTATAGTTTGTTCAATAAAACCTTAGTCAAGCATAATCACCAATCTAGCATTTGTTTGCAAATTAAAATTAAAACATATTACATCAAGCAGTAAGTTTTCTTAAAATTGTCACACATTAATATATACTCTTCTTTATTGTTTTTAGCCACCAATATCATCCTCTATTTTAATTGCTATCTCTTATTTTCTATTTTTATTACTCCAGAAACCGTCCTGTTTTTATCCAAAAATCATATATACCTTTAGGCTTTTAAACTTTACATTTCAGTTTAATTACATTTAAATTTATCTACTTTATTTCCTCGTTTTCTTCCTTTTCCTATCTGTCCATAAATGTTCCATTTCAAAGTTCATTTGTTCAAATTAAAAAACTGTGTATGTCCCTTTGATGCTTTTATAATGTCTATTCCATGTGGAATGTATTCACTTCCTGTCTTTTGTTCCTGTCCCACACCTATTTTTTTTATTTATTTATTTTTGCTAAACTTGTTAATTTCCATTGTCAAATGTCCAAATTATTCCTTCTTTCTTCTTGAAATCATCTGGGACAGAATAGGAATCTCCAAAGACCATAGATCTAATGTTAATTTCAAAGTAATCCAAGGTAAAAATCCATTTAAAATGTTTCTTTTCCAAACGGAAAGAGAAATCTCTTCAATCCACTCTCCTGCTTAGTCACCGCAGACTCCATGGCAATTATGTAGCCATCCATCTGTCTTTCTTCATTAGCTTCATTAGCTTTCAAAGGTGTAAACTCCCAAAGAGACATTTCTTCAATCCACTCCAAATAAAAGCAAAGTCAATTTTCTAAGTTATTAAAAGCCAATTCTTCCAAGCCAAATTTACTAAAGCAAAGTCTGTTTTGGGTCTCCATTTCCATTTTTTTCCCATTCAATCTTCAAGCCCCACAGATCTGTAGCCGCTGTTTAAAGTTTGGAGTCTTATTTTTTTAGAAATCCAAATAAACATGTTGTTTTGCCTGGGTTGGTGTCACTCACCTGGCTTCAAGATACTCGCTCTTTCTTCTTCTTCCCTCTTGCACAATCTTGTGTCCCAGTCTGTTGTGGCTTTGTGGCAGTGATTTGTCAGCCAGGGTTTTCACAGGCTCATAAGAGCCTGCTATTTTCCCGACTGTGGCGCCGCGGCTCCAGACCAGAAATCCGTCAGCATTTCTACCATTAGGATTTATTCTTGGATAACAAATATTTTGCACTTCAACTTTCAATATACTTTGCTGGCTGACTTGTAGAAACTGAAATCCAACACAGTCTGGCAAGTTGGATGTTAGTGATAACCTGATATGATAAGTAATTGTTTCTGCAAGCATCTGGATTCCTGACTGCTTTCTCTTTGCCATAGACTCTGCTTGTGCACAGGAGATCACCACAGACAGACAGTGGCTGGAAAGATTTTTTGGACCCTTCACCATTTATGGCTCATACTCGGATTTCACTGCACTAAAAAGCAATTTCCATGGGGTGAGATTTTTGTGGTCAGGGGGAGTCTAAACCTGGTTCCTTGTCAGTAAAAACACATCAAGAGGGATGTTTATTTGTTTTTTATTTTAAATTTATATACTGCCTATCTTACTGTTATAGTGACTTTTGAGCCAATTTCATTCAAACAGCCTTCAGAATTATTATTCAACCATCCCTCTCAATTCTGCTGATGTGTTTTACAGGATTTACAAGATAAGGATTACAGGCAAGGAATCCTTATCTTTGGATTATCAGTTTAGGGCCAATGAGGTCAAACAGGTGAAACAGCCACATAAGCTCTTTCCCCAAGTTTTAGCTTGCAAAATTTTATACTAGTCTACAGGAAAGAGATGGAGATTTCTGTACCTCCTTCCATAGCCTATTCACTAACCTAGATGCCATTCTTAACGACTTGTGTCTGCAAGAGCAGTGAAAGATCTTGTGGTACTTTCAAGATTACCAATTTATTATCACCTAAAACAAGTGCTTCAGTAGAACACTGGCCTTGAGTGAGCCTATGTGAAGTGGACTTGACTAGTATTTATCCAGCAGATGGCAGCATCTAGGCAATCTCAGCTTATTTTGACACACACTTAGACCTAGATGGAAGTTCATCAGGAAAGACACTGAAGGACAGGAAGAGCCACTATCAAGACAGTGGTCAAAAAGCAGACTTGAGCCCAGATCAAGAAACTGTCAGACAAAAATGTCAGAGAAGTCTCCGCCTAGACAACATAAAGAAGAGGAGGAGGAGGCAAGCACATTCAGAGTGTTACTATAGCTTTACAATTAAAGTAGTCCTGTTCTATATGTCATTGGTTTCTTAGTCTATCTAACTTGTAGGCTTAACAAGATTCCAAGCCAGAGCACCATCTTACTTTCAACTAACCTTGTTCTGCTTTTCTAAATATAGTCAGATTCCTTGGACTTGTTCTCTGCAAGAGCCTTGGCTGAGCTGTCCGTTCAAAGCCATACAGTTTACAGCACTTCAGCCATGAAGCGTATCTTCCATACTATCAGGAAAAAAGCAGATGCAGACCAGTTCCTTGGCACTTATTTGGATGAGTTCAACTCCTTTGTAATGAAGGTCAGCAAAAGTTCCAGACACAGAGGTGTGCCTGGAGGGGGTGTGATTCAGGGGTGGAATTCAACCGGATTGGACCTGATTGCGCATACTGGTAGCGGCAATTTTAAATGGTTCACCAAAAAACCACCTCTAGTTGGCCCCACCCCCACCCACCCGCTTGCCTGCCCACTTGCCTGCCTTCGCAAGCTGGCCACGAGGACCACCAGGAAGGCCGTGTGGAAAGCATACAAGTAAGCATGTCAGGGCTGCCCAGCCACAGGAAGGGACCTAGCAGCCTACTCCCTTCCACATAGCCCTGCCACCCTCTTCCCACCCTAAAGATATTGCCTATCTTGAACAAATATACCATCAACTTCTGCTATTTCCTTCTTCTTCCCCTAGAATCGTGATTTGCTAAGCAATATCAATATCAGGGATGCGCTGCTAATGCTGTCAGCAGAGATCAACTTTCCTCAAATGTCAGCTCTTTCTTTGAAAGACATGGCTGGATGGCTAGAGAGACTCAACATCTTGCTGCCAGGTATCAATGGAACCATGCTGGAATTGCTACCACAGGATATGTCCTGTCCATATTTCCAAGCAGTGTAAGTACTCAATGACCATGGCTTGAATCTCCTCCACCCCTGGGGACTTCAGAGGCTGTTTAATTTAGGAAAAGCTGATCTTTTTGCTCATGTCACCTTCAGTCTTTTCTCTGCTCACTTCAAGAGGAAGCCTCCCCCACATGTAATGTTTAGAAAAGTGCAATTAATATTTTTTGAAACAATATCACAAAATTCTGAAAAGAACGATTACTAAAATAATAATTTAATTTTCACATTCATCCAGATCAGTCTGGATGAATGTGACCAATTCAGCCCTTGTTTTGCAAGCAGAAACTTCTGAGTACAGTCACTCCCAAACAAGATGGGAAATAAAGGCCCCAGCTTTCTTCTTTTGAACTTGGATGACAGTGGCTTTTGTGAAAAAACAACAATTGATTAGGCACATCCACCAAAGTTTATTACTCTGGCTGGCAATGGCAGGGGTAGTCAAAATGTCAGAATGACATCTTTTATATTCATCACAGAACACTTTAAAAAAAGAAATGGAGCTTCAATTTTACAGTTGGGGGAGGGTTGGCTTTCATTGCAAGCCACTTCTGAAGTCACTTCACTCTGTTTCTCAGAATTAAAGACAGAAATCACAGAAAATTATTGCCAGTTTTAAAAATGATAGTGGGGAAAAGAGTATTAAATACAAAAAAGAGAATAACATTTAATTATGAGCCACGGTGGTTAGAGTGCAGTATTGCAGGTTACTTCTGCTGACTGCCAGCTGACTGCAATTTGGCAGTTCAAATCTCAAATCTCAAGGTTGACTCAGCCTTCCATCCTTCTGAGGTGGGTAAAATGGGGACCCAAATTGTTGGGGGCAATATGCTGACTCTGTAAACCATTTAGAGAGGGCTGTAAAGCATTGTGAAGCAGTATATAAGTTTAAGTGTTATTGCTAAATGCTAATTATGGTAATTATTGTCGAGAAATACACATTTGACTTCTGAGTGCCATACTGAAGGCCATGCTCCAAAACATAGTAAGGGATACAGGGCAAAAACTGTTTAATTTATTTTATTTCCATTAAAGTCAATTAAAATAGCCTTTGCCTGCATCCCATATTATGTTTTGGAGCATGGCCTTCAGCATGCCACTCAAAAGTCAAGTGTTATGCTTCTCCACAAAAAAATCTTACACTTCTAGTAGTATATTTAAAATATGATCCAATATTCATATAGTGTAATATTATGCATTGTTAGAAGCAGAAAAAAAAAGACCCAAAGGATACAGAAATAATGGAGAACATATCCACCAAGGATAGAAAATGTGAGGCAGGGCATCATGGATTCAAATCTTATTATGACTACAGCTACCAACAGATTGATTCATACCTGCTTCTACAGTCCACAGTTAAAAATTATTCCATATTCTGAAAAGTTGATGTGAAATTTATAATATATTTGTGAAATAGTTAGAATAACTGCTATGAATAAAATATACATTTATATTTTGCATTGGCAAAATCAGACAGGTTTATGAGCATGAAGTGCTAAACCTGCTTCATGCACAAATTTGCTTAATGGACTAAAGTCTGGCTATTCTGAAACCAAATCATGACTGTATTTTTCCCCAGTGTGAAAGCTCTAGACAGCGTTTACTCAACATTGTCAAGCAGAAAGAGGCAAGATATCTATGGATTTCAGAAGACTTACTTGACTGCCCAGTTTGCTGCCTCAGGTAAGTAGTGGAAGCAACACCTAGTTATAAATAATAAATAGCTATATCACTCCATAATACCATTACCATTGAGGACCCAGTTTGTGGGGGCAATAAGCTGACTTTGTATAAATATACAAAAGTATGAAGGCTATTGCTTTACTCATTGTAAGCCGCCCTGAGTCTCCGGAGAAGGGCGGCATATAAATCAAATTTTAAAAAAATTTAAAAAATTAAAAAAAAATTACAGATGTAAGGCAGGTCCATCTGTTGGGGTAGACATAGATTCCAAGAAAGAGACATTATCTTCTGCATTCTATGGAAAATAGTTTTGGACTTTGATCTCAGAGAAGATGGTTCAAATCCTAGCCACTTTTGCAAGTAAAACTTCCAAGAGAATAACATTTGTGACATCAGAAATAAATTGATCCTTATTGCAACTTGCAAATGAGCCACAAATTGTTATTTTTCCTGGGAAAATAAAAAAGACTACTTTACAAAATAATAGGTATAAAATATATGACAATTTACAAAGAATACAAGAAACACTCCTTGGCAGGGTCAGCTGTTGAAACACACTACATTTAAATTTTGTCCCTGTTTAGACATGAGTTTCAGAACTGAAAAAAATAGGATAAAAACATAATTGAATAATTACATGCATTGCTTTCCCTTCATATCTGCTTTTCCATCTTCATCTTCTTCCTCCTCTTTGTCCCCCTCTGTTTGGCCACTTTGAACAGCCATTCTCAGTCATGAATTACTGACCTTCAACCATTAATCTGGAAACTTTCAGTGAAACTGGACAGCAAAATAATAGCAATATCAATAGCACTTAGACATATACTGCTTCACAGTGCTTTACAGCCCTCTCTAAATAGTTTACAGAATCAGCATATTGTCCCCAACAATCTGGGTCCTCATTTTACTGATCTTGGAAGGATGGAAGGCTGAATCAATCTTGAGCCAGTGAAAATCAAACTGCTGCCAGTCGACAAAATCAGCCTATAAAACTACACTCTAACCAGTGCACCACCAGGGCTCAAAATAAAAACATCATCCAGCTATAAAACACAACCATTAAGGAGAGACGTTCCGCAACCATATAGGACCTTAAAGGTGGCAACCAAACCTTGAATTGCACTTTGACACATACCAGTGCAGCTCATGTAGCTATGTTTTTACATTAGTGTACAGGACCTTAGTGCTCCCAATATTGCACATGTTGCTATACTCTAAATCAACTGAAGCTTCCAAATATTCTTCAAAGGCACATTGTAATTGTCTAATTGGGAGGTGAACTAAGGTGTCAGTGACCATAAGTAAAGCTCCCAATCTAGGAATTAGCTGCAATTGGCATACAATATATATTTCTACAATGGCCTTCCCGGCCAAAGCTGCCACTTGCTCCTCAAGCAAGACCCCAAGTCCAAAAGTTGCATCCAGATTGTTCACCACCAACATTGCCTGATAGAGTGTAGGTCCTTAGGAAAGAAAGATCCTCAATTCCATTTGGTTGAAGTGATAGGCTCTTTTACTAAGGATCTTTACTAAAGATTAGTGGTTGCAGTAAACGCAAGGCTATAACTGAGTATTCCTGCACAAAGTTATAAGTTTTTCCCCTTCTATGGGCCTGGCCCTGCAACCAGATTATCAGTGTCCAATGGCATCCTGGTGCAATGTTTTGGGAACCGCTTTGATGTCAGGCATATCTTAAAATGGCTTTGCATTCTTTCCCAAGCTAAGTGTCCTTTGGCAGCTGGATCCACCCAGTTTAATACCTCTGGTCTTTGTCAGTGCCTTCCCCTTTACATCCTCCTGCACAACTTTCCCAAAATGCTTTGCCACTCTTCCTCTGTTAATGGCAGGATGCCAGCTTAGTGAAGCCCCAGCTGGTCCCTCAGGAAAGCAAAACTAATGACTCCATTGAGTTGAATCAAAAGAACTTTTACTGAGAGAAAGTGAAGTCAGGCATAATCTGAAGGTCCTGTGCAAAACCCAAAGCAATTCTTCTGTTTCCCCCAACCCAACCTCCTGACCAATCCACAGGCAACCAATGTGATGCCATTGCCAGTGTTTTGGGAACACTGAGGTGCTAGGCAGATAACAGGGCACTCTCAGGGCACGATGGCCTTTGAACCAGGCTGGAACTGGCTGGGAGGCAGTCTACTTTATCTCCGAAGACATCTCCCTTCCTAATTCCCAAGTAGTTACAGCAAAAATGAAAGCATGCAAAAATGCCAGTGAGCTTTCCTTCTTCTCCCTCCAACAGAATGGCAGGACACAATGGTGGACCTGACATGCTGCCCCATGAACAGCAATGTTAGTCCTGCAGAACAAAACAAAATGAACAGGGAGAGAAGAAGGTAAAAGCAACAAAACAACAAAATTTATTTGGATATTGATTATGAAAGCAAAGCGCCTTAAGAGTTTAGGAGTCTTAATATGGCGGTGATCATCAGTCCATTCATTTTGACTCTTTTGGAACTCCTTCCAAGCTACTAAATATTGAAGGTTTCTCCTATATACATGGGAATCTAAAATCCCTCAAAATGCTGTTCCCCCTCTATCATTAATGGTTCAGGTGGTAGTGGAAGCTTAGGTCTGTGGGGGAAGTGACTTCAGGTTTTAACAAACGGAAAACCTGAAGTCACCTCCAGGTTTGGAATGGAATTCGGGGTGGACCTGCCAAAGGGATTTGGGTAGATCTAACTCTACTGTTACAGTATTAATAATGTGTTTAATGAGAAAAGGTCTCACAAACTTGGGTCCTAATTTCTTCGATGGTTGCAGTGACTGCAAATAGCAGGTGAAGAGGTAAACTCAATCACTGATGTTAAACAATTTGGATTCTGTTTGTTTCTTGTCAGCTTGTTTTTTATAAGACTTATGTACATCCGCTAGGAATTTCCTCACAATGAGCCATGTATTTTGCAGTTGAGAGACCCATTCCATTAATGAGGCCATTGGAGAGTCGTTGAAAGATAGTTCAGGCATTGGGTTAAACTCTTGTTCTGTAGCTGCTCTAAAAGTAGTGAACCAGTGGTGGGTTGACGCCGATTCACACCGGTTCTCTAGAACCGGTAGTAAAACCGTCAGAAGGCTCTGTCCACCGACCCCGGCGTCATCAAAACGCTTCTGCACATGCGGCCCCATTGCAAACTGGGAGTAAAGGTAACCCACCCCTGGAGTGAACCTCATTGCATATAATATGCACTGGATTATTATATACCATTTCTGCAAAAGGCAACTGGTCAGTCCAATTATCTTGTTGATAATTAATATACGGTCAACACTGAATTCAGACATTCATACCTCCCATTTGTTTGGGAGTGGTGACAGGAGCAAGCCCTGGTCCGTCCCAAGTAGGTTCAGAAAATCTCACCAGAATGTATAGGTGAATTGCAAACAACTGTCCCTGCCTGGTCCAAAATTATGTGTTGGGGCACATCATGAAATCTATAGACATGATAGACATGAATAATTTAGCCAGTCCCCATCGTGATGGAATCCTCTGACATGGGACAAAATGCATATGCTTGGAAAATAAATCAGTTATCACCCATATAACCACATTTCCTTAACTTTCAGGGAGATCCACTATAAAATGCATAGATATCAGTCTACATGGTGCTTTAAGCTCTGCCACAGTTTGGAGGAGTCCTGGGGTTTTCCTTTGCCATCATTTGGCTGAGGTGCAAACGGGACAACTCGCTACATAATTTTCAATGTGTTTTTTTAAGGGACGGCCATCAAAACTGCCTTTTGCTCAAATGCAGCAAAGTGTGGCTTTTCCCCAAGACTAACAGCCTCTGGCTCTCCAGTATATACAGTTTAGCCCCTACCCAAGCTAGTCCATCCCAGATGGAACAGACATTTCTATAGGCTTGGAGCCACTTGTCTTCCTGCAGCACACCCTTAGTCACTTCATTATCTATCCGTCACTTCTCTTTTGCTTGGGCTTGTGATCAGTCCATACTTCAAAATGCACATTACCGCCCTCAAGGAAGTGTATCCAGGTTAAGAGTGCCCAGTGCATCACATAAGCCGCCGCCTCTCATACTGCCCATCTCTGTTCAGTCTCTGATAGTTTTCTAGAACTGTAAGCATAGGGCTGCAGCTGGCCATTTTAATTTTTCTGTAGTAGCACAGCCCTGATGGCCACATCACTTGAAGGCACATTCAAGTCAACAACTTGAGTTTTTTTAATGCTGCCTGTTATACCAAAGTCCATTTCAAAGGCTGGCTTTTGAAATGGACTTTTTCTTCCCCTCTTGTCTTTAACAAGTTTGTAATGGAAAGTGTTATTTGGCCAAAAGATGGGATGAACTGGCAGTAAAAATTCATGAAGCCCAGAAAGCTCTGCAATAGTTTCCTGGTTTGGAGTAGGGTCCACTCCAACACTGCTTGGACTTTCTTTTTTTTTTCAATTCCTTTGTGTGAGATTACCTATTTTTCTCTGGTGATACTCTCACTTGGAGAATTTGACGTATTACTTAGTGGCTTGTAGTTTTTTAAATACAGCCCTCACCAACTTCACATGTCCACCTTTGCCTCAGTGTAAACTAAAATATTATCTGAATGCACCAACATCCTCTTGTACAGGTGCTCTCATAGGAGCTCATTGATTAATTGCATAAAAACACCAGAGGGCACCCAGGAAGCCAAAAGGGAGGACTTTGAGCTGGAAATATCCTAGCACCGTGATGGCGAACCTATGGCACACATGCCACAGATGGCATGCAGAGCCTTATCTGTGGGCACGTGAGCAGTGCTCTAGGCCCACCGGAAGTCAGAAAATGAGCTGTTTCTGGCCTCCAGAGGACCTCTGAGGGTGGGTGGGGAAGGCCATTTTCACCCTCCCCAGGCTCCAAAAAAGCCTCTGGAGCCTGGGGCGGGTGAAAAACGGGCCTACTGGGCCCACCGTGCCATCGGTTGCCAAAAATGGGGGTTGCGCTGGGGGTCATGTGTGCATGCATGGGGGGTGGGGCGCATTAAATTATGGGTGTGGGCATGCACATGCGTGACCACCCCACGCTCCCCCCCTTTTGGCATGCGACGGCAAAAAGGTTAGCCATCACTGCCCTAGCAGATAGTTGAAAGCTGTTTTCCCTTCATCCCCCTCCCTGATTCTGACACAATAGTAAGCTTCTCACAGATCCAGTTTAGTGACTATCCTGCCCTTAGCTAAATAAACTAATGTGTCCTTCATCAGTGGCAAGGAGTAGAAGTTCTCCATGTGTAGTCCGTTTAATGCACTATAATCAATGCATAACTGAAGCATCCCATCTTTCTTCTCTTGGAATAGGATAGGGGCTGCTACCCAGGGTTGTGCTGGCTGAATGAATACATGAGTGATGTTCTTGTCAATAAATAGCTGCAGTTTGTCTAGCTCCCTTGATGTCATTGAGTATAACTTTGACTTGGTGTTATGACCGAGGTGGTCAAGGCAAGGGAGGCCTCTAGAGATGAACTCCCTATGGTTTTTACTTAAATTACTCCCCTCCACGTGTTCCTTGTGAGGAGGGATGGGACCAGGGGTGAAAGTCAAAATTTTTCCCTACTGGTTCTGTGGGCATGGCTTGGTGGATGTGGCAGGGGAAGGATATTGTAAAATCTCCATTCCTACCCCACTCCTGGGCCAGCCAGAAGTGGTATTTGCCAGTTCTCTGAAACTACTAAAAATTTATGCTATTGGTTCTCCAGAACCTGTAAAGAACTTGCTGGATTTCACCCCTGGATGAGACAACCTTCTCCCAAGTAACCTTGCAACTCTTCTCTGGGCTTGCCTATGCTCCGCTCCTCTTGTCCTTGGATTGAGTGCCGTAGACAGCTGTTCCTCATCAGAGTAGATTGGCTGCCTATCAGCACCACTGCTGGTCAGCAGCCCTCCTTCTGGTTGACCACATCCCCCAATGTCTGAGAGACCCAGGACAGCATTGTCCTCAGCCCCTGGCATGTCTTCCCTATTGGACAATCCCAATTCTGACTCCTCCTGATCCTCTGCACTGGGCTCTAATGAGGCCATGACACTTGGGCAGTTTAGCTCCAGGCAGGATTTCTATGGCAAAGTCCATCAGCCAGTGAAGGGGAAGCTTGTCCGATCCCTTTTCACTGAATACCTCTCTTCAGTCTCAATATTCTTTAGAGATGTTGGTGAAGTCCTTTCCTTGTCCCTGCACTGCTGCCCCTGATTCCTGCCATGGGGAGACTGCCTTCCGGGTTCCCACTTGCTCTTGGGAAGGGCGGTTTCTTTGGATTTTTAGCAGTCCCCTTCTCCAATTTACATAGTTCTTTAGCCAGGCTTGTCCTAGTACCAGGGGGCGTTCCATTCCAGGTGCCACTATGAAGCTTAGAGTCTCTACATGAGCCTCCATTCTCATTTCTATAGGCTCAGTGACAAATGTTGCTGGGATGCCCCTGGCTACCGATCCATCTAGCTGGCAAAACGTGATCAGGACTTTCAGCTATCTTAAGCAGAACTCCAATTTCTCTACTAGGGCTGGATTGATCAGATACCTGATACAGCCTGAATCTAGAAGGGTCCATAGAGTGGCTTTCAACCCCAAATCCTGGAAACCTAGCTCTATGGGGATTGTTTGGGTGTGATAGGGCCACTTACCAGGTGATCATTGTCAGATTCGGTGTCAGTTAGCCCCTGGTCTTCAGTCGGCAAAGTTGCAGTTCCCTTGTCCCTGTAAGGATTGCCTCTCCTTCCAACCTAAGAAAGTACGAACTCTTGAAACGCAGTTGTTCAAAAGGATTCTTTTATTAAGCTGAAGTGAAAGCCATCCAGCTAAAGCACAATCTGAATACCCTTAGACAAAACAATAGGATTAAGGTGGTAGAGACCCCTCCCTTTTGGTCAGAATGCAGATTTTGGCCAATCCACAAGTGTGAAGGTATTTTCTTTACTATTTCTTTTGAGACCCAGAACAACCATGCATTCCTACTTTAAAGTGAGACAACCCACATGGCTGTCATATAAATTCCTGCAGGTACAGTTCCCTTCTCAGGCCCCTTGGCGCCAGGATATAGGTTGTAAAATATCTGATGACACAGGCCGTGCTCCCCCTTCTCCACTTGAATGGCAGTATCACATTTTTTTGGGATCTGACATGGTACCCTCCTTAAAAAACAAAAGAGTCCACCTGTAAAAAAAACTAATATACACAAGATTTCAAGATTTCATGATAGCATATTAACAAGGTTTGTTTGGGTGTTGGACGTGAAATTTTCTCAGCAAGATTGGAGCCCTAACATGATGTTTAGCGACCCATTCATTGTGTGCTGATGGTAAATGTTTCCAAGCAACTAAGTATTGGACTTTCCCTCTGTGTATCCTAGATTCAAGGATTTCCTTGATTTCAAAGTGTTGTTCCCCTTCAATCATGATAGGAACAGGTGGTGTAGATGCAGGTGGTCTGAGGGATGAGGTTACTTCTCGTTTGAGTAAACTGATATGGAATACTGGGTGGATCTGCCTGAGTGTCTTTGGAAGGAGTAGTTCAACTGCTACTGGATTGATGATTCTAGTGATGGGGAAAGGTCCAATGAACTTTGGCCCTAGTTTCTTTGAAGGTTGTAATGATTTCAAGAATTTTGTAGATAAGTATACTTATCATATTGTCACCAATATGAAAAGGTTTGGGTTCCATCCTTTTCTTGTCAGCTTGAATCTTAAAAGCTTCTCTAGCTTCCTGTAAGGCTAATCTAACCACTGGTCATGTGTTTTGCAAATTATCTATCCACACCTTAAGTGAGGGAATGGTGGATTCTTCTGTGGGTAGTTCAGGCATGGGACTGAAATCCTGGCCTGTTGCTACTCTAAAAGGGGTAAAACCAGTGCTTGAATGTACAGCATTATTAAACACAACTTCAGCAAAAGGCAAAAATTCAGTCCAGTTAATCCTGTTGAAAATTAATGAAACATCTTAAATATTGTTCTAGCACCGAGTTCAAAATTTCAGAATTACCATTAGCACAAGGATGAAAGGATGTGCTCAACCCCTGGCCAGTCCCAAGTAAGCCCAAAAATGCCCTCTAAAAGTTGGAGGTGAATTGCGCCCTTCTGTCAGAGATAATCCTTTGTGGAGCACCATGAAGTCGATAAATGTGTATTAGAAATAATTTGGCTAAACTTTTAGCACTTGGGATCTTTTGGCAGGGTATAAAATGTGCCTGTTTTGAAAATAGGTCTGTCACAACCCAAATAACAGTATTTCCCTCACTGTTTGGCAATTCCACAATGAAATCCATAGCGATCTCTCTCCAAGGCGCTGAGGGTTCAGCTACCTTCTGCAATAGACCTGGGGATTTCCCCTGGCATCTTTTTGCTGCTGCACAAATGGGGCAGCTTTCTATGTCCTTTTTTAGTGATGGCCACCAAAATTGTCTTTTAATCAGGTATAAAGTTTTCACAAACCCAAAATGTCCAGCTAATTTGGAGTCATGGCACCGTTCCATTAAGCATAGTCTTTGGCTTGCAGGGACATACAACGTCCCACCCGCCCAAGCCAAGTTGTCTTTCATCAGACAGCTGGATTTGTTGTTCAAAAACCATTCATCAGTGTTCAATGCTTGTTTAAAAGTTTGGGTGGTGTCATTGTCCATCAATGTTTCTTGTTTAGCCTGGGATCTGGTGACTACTTTAGTGGCTAGCTGATTGTTTTGTACTATAGGTTTGATTACATCTGGCTTTGCACTATTGTATTGCGGTTTCCTGGATAGCGCATCCGCCAGAAAGTTTTTCCCCCCCAGGAGGTATTTTAGAGTAAAATCAAACTGTTTAAAGTACTGAGCCCATCGTACTTGTTTTGGGGAGAGTTTCCTTGGGGTCTTTAGGGCTTCTAGCTTTTTGTGATCTGTCCAGACTTCAAAAGGGGTCTTACTGCCTTCTAGGAAATGCCGCCAGGTCAACAATACCCAACGAACTGCATAAGCCTCTTTCTCCCAAATAGCCCACTTTTGCTCAATCTCATTCAACTTTTTAGACGTGTAAGCGCAGGGTTGTAGTTGGTCTTGCTCATTCTTCTGAAGTAATACCGTTCCTATTGCCACATCGCTGGCATCTGCTTGTATGACAAATGGTTTCTCCATGTCTGGGTGTTTCAGAATTGGTTCTGCCGAGAACAGCCGTTTAAGTTTTTCAAATGCCGCCTGGCATTCCATAGTCCAGTTCAATGGTTGCTTTGGTTTAGGGTTGTCCTCCCCCTTTATTTTTAAGAGCTTGGTGATGGGGAGGGCAATCTGAGCGAATGCAGGGATAAACTGGCGGTAAAAGTTGGCAAACCTTTGTAACTGTTTACGTGTGCGTGGAGGGTCCCAATGAAGTACAGCCTGCACTTTCAGAGGATCCATACCACCCCCTGGTGTGAAATGCGGTATCCCAAGTAGTCAATCTTCTCTTGGTGGAATTCACATTTGGACAGTTTGGCATACAGTTTGGCAGTAGGGAGTTTGTTTAAAATTGCCCTGACTAGTTTCACATGTTCTGCTTTGGTCTCAGTATAGATTAAAATGTCGTCCAAATAGACCAGAACCCCCTTATATAAATGTTGATGCAGCACTTCATTTATTAACTGCATAAACACTGCAGGAGCTCCTTGCAACCCAAAGGGGAGCACCTTGAATTGGTAGCAGCCGAGGGGGGTGTTAAATGCTGTTTTCCACTCATCCCCTTCCTTAATTCTGACACGGTAGTAAGCCTCCCTTAAGTCCAGCTTTGAAAAAAATTTCCCTTTAGCAAGGTGTGCTAACATATCTTTCATAAGGGGAAGAGGATACATGTTCTGCACACTGATCACATTCAGAGTCTGAAAATCAACACACAGACGTTTTGAACTGTCTTTTTTCTCTCTAAAGAGTACAGGAGCTGCAATTTTTGGTCGAGCTGGCTCGATGAAACCCCTTGCTAGATTTTTCTCAATGAATGTTCTCAGTTCTTCTAGCTCCCTCGGTGACATGCTGTACATCTTGGATTTAGGGAGTTTTGCGCCGGGTAAGATTTCTATTGCACAGTAAGTGGCACGGTGGGGGGGAGCTCATCTGAGGCTTTTTCGTTAAAAACCTCAGCTAAATCCTTGTATCCTATGGGTATGCTCTCAATTGGTGTGGCGTGACCAGGCATGGCTGTTTCTCGATTCTCTGCCCCCTCAATTCCTTTATTTGGGTCTTCTGAAATTTTATGATGCCTTATTCCCAATTGATTTGTGGGTTCTATTTTTTTAGCCATGCAAGGCCCAGAACCAATGGCCACTCCATGCCAGGTGCTACTATAAATGTAAGCTTTTCCTCATGGCTTCCGATGCCTATATGTAAAGGCTTGATGGCCAGAGAAGCTGGCTCCCCCCCTGCTATTGACCCATCCAGTTGACAGAAAGCAATGGGGGTTTTCAGCTTCCTTACATTAATCCCTAACTTCCCTACTAAGGTTGGACTGATCAAGCAACGAGTGCACCCTGAATCCACTAAAGTGGAGATGCTTATCTCCCTGTCTTGTATTGGGATGAATAGTCTTAAGGGAGGGTAAGCGGTTTAATAGGTTTGCTTACCAATGGTTCATCATCTGGATCACTTCCGAATAAGTGTGATTCCTCCTGTTCAGATGCTAGGATTTCCTCCCCAAAGAGGGGAGGGGACGGAACTTCTGCCTGCTTGGTCTGCCTGCTCCACAGAGCAGTCTCCTTCCCACGCCGACCCGGTCTTGCAGGACCCTCCCCTGGTGGGTGGTTCCGGGCGGGTGTTTGCGAACGACACTCTGCAGCTCGGTGCCCTTCTTTTCCGCACTTGAAACAGGCTGAAGATCTCAGAGAGAAGGCGGTTTGTGGTTTGAGGGGCTCTTGCTTCCATTGGGATGAGGATTTCCTATGCTCGCCCTGCTTGATACTGGTTTCTGGCCATATCGATCTCAGCTTCTTCAGCAATGACATACCATTCATGTAGGTCATTCGGTGTCCCTCGAGCCACGCAGGCATTGTATAGATCATCACTCAGTCCGTCCTTGAAACAGCTCATCAAAATATCTTCCGGCCAGTGCACATGGCATGCAAGGTCCCGGAATTCTTCAGTATACTCTGCTACTGGCCGTTGCCCCTGCTTCACCACCTTAATACAATCACGTGCTTTGCGGTCTGCCAGTGGGTCCTCAAATCGACGTTGCAAGGCCATCATGAAACGGTCAAAATTCCGTAGTTCTGGTGCATTGGCATTATGCAAGGTCACCATCCATCTGGCCACGGCCCCCTCTAGGGCTAGGGTCACAACTCGCACTCAGGAGCCTTGGGTTTGGAAATCACGCCCACACTCTTGCATGTAGGTTAGTACATGTGCCACAAAGAATCCTAATTGTTGCAGATTCCCATCAAACTTCACCCCAAGGGGGGGAGTTTCTCTTTCCAGTTGAGGAGCCCGGGGTTGGTTGGGAATGGGCGCCGGTGTGCATGCTGCCTGGGGGGGAGGATTTTCTGGGTCTTCTCCCACTGCTGCTGCATCCTCTGCTTGATAGGCAGGCTCCAGAGGGGGGGTGCCTCCCGTGGCATCATCCGTGGCTGCTGCCCTTTCAGCGCCTTTTGATTGTTGTCCTGGCTCCCTTCGGATGTTGAGATTTTCCAAAGTTTCCATCACCAATTGGATTATATGCCTCTTCAGATAGTCCTCCCTCAGGGGTGCTTCAGTCAGTCCCCCCCTGGTCAGTAAGGGTTTCTAGTTCCAATTTCCATCCCGGTTTTCAGTTGCCACGGGTGAGGGTGATTCCTCTGATTCTCTCATCCCAGCCATCTTTCTTCCCAATGCCAATTGACCAGCGGGGCTTTTCCGGATTCCCCAGGTTTACTTCATCCTCTCCGATGGAGTGCACAAGGCAGGCATCTGACTGGGTGGCGGTTACTGTCTCCCCCAGCAATCGGTTTCTCCTGGCTCTCTGCTTCTTTGAGACATGGTTTGCAAGGTCCTCTCAGTAGAGCAAAGATTGCTTCTCTGGGTTGACCATTTTGCAGATTTTGCTTTCTGTAAGGATCGCCTCTCCTTCCAACCTAAGAAAGTACGAACTCTTGAAACGTAGTTGTTCAAAATGATTCTTTTATTAAGCCAAAGTGAAAGCCATCCAGCTAAAGCAATATTAGGTAAAACAATAGGATTAAGGTGATAGAGACCCCTCCCTTTTAGTCAGAATGCAGATTTTGGCCAATCCACAAGTGTGAAGGTATTTTCTTTACTATTTCTTTTGAGACCCGAAACAACCATGCATTCCCACCAGTACCCTTTAAAGTGAGACAACCCACATGGCTGTCATATAAATTCCTGCAGGTAAAGTTCCCTTCTCAGGCCCCTTGGTGCCAGGATATAGGTTGTAAAATATCTGATGACACAGGCCGTGCTCCCCCTTCTCCACTTGAATGGCAGTATCACATTTTTTTGGGATCTGACAGTCCCATTTTAATGACAGGGTAAAATTGACAACCTCTACTCCCTTCAATGCTGTCTCCCTAGCCCATTGTGGCACCTTGGTGGCCTTCCCTGAGTGGTTTTCTTAGCAGGATAGTTGGCCTTGCACTCCACTGCCTGTTGGCCTTCCTGGCTGCATTTGAAGTGGGCAGTGAAGCATGGCTGCAGGTTTTGTGGTTTTGTTGCCTGTCTTCTCTGCGGTTGATTTTTTCCATGATGTGTCGGGTGGTACTTGCTCTGTACAGATCGATCTCTACCTATTCAGCCAAGACATACCAGTCGTAGAGAGTTGAATGAGCTCCCCTCAAGATGCAGGTGTTGTACAAATTGTCATTCAATCCATCTTTGATACAGCTGATGAAGATGTCCTCCGGCCAGTCATTGAGTCGCTATGCCAGGTCACGGAACTCTGTGTTGTGGCTCCGTTACCTGAGCCTGTGTTATTGGCAGGAGAGGACTCTGACAGTGAAGGAGAGGAGTTGGCAAGGCCTCCCTCTCCAGGACCCTCCTCTCTGGCAATGCCTCCGGAGGACACCGAAGACCAAGAGATAGGCCCGGGGCCAAGCACGTCCACACAGCCACAGGTAGACAATAAAGAGGAAGATGAGTCTTGGCTGCACCCTCGACAGCGTCGCAGACATAAGCACGTGCAGCAGAGGAAGAGGCATGCCAGGGATTAGGCTGATTCACTGGATCACACCCCACAGGGTATAAAAGTGGGTGTGGTGGCCGGTTCAGTTCGTGATGAGCAAAAACTGGTCTATGTGTTGCTGGAACTTTGCCTGCTTTATCGGACTGCGTTCAGAATAATCTCTTTGTTTTTGTGTCAGGAAAGATTATTGGCAGCCAGCCACTGGGTTGCTGCCAACTTTGTCATCAAAGACTCTTTCGTGTGTTGGCTTATTAACTTTTGGCCGTCTGTGGGTATGTGTGTGAGACGGGGACAGAACACTCTTCTGTGCACTCAGCCACCACTTTGCAACCTTGGGACACAGTTTTGATGTAGGTTTGATGCAGTTTACGATCAGCTAGTGGTTCTTTGAACCGCTAATGAAGCGCTGTCCTAAAACAATCAAAATTTGTCAGCTATGGGACATCTGTGTTGTGAGCAGGCCAAGCCCCCTCCAGTGCCAGGGTGATGCTCCACACTTTAGAAACTTCACTGGGGAATTCTGGCCCATACTCCTGCATGTAGGTCAGGACATGGGCCAGAAAGAATCCCAGATGTTCAGGTCCCCATCAAACTTCATGTTGAGGGGTGGGGTCTTCCAGGTCTTTGCTTTGCTTTTGCTTTGAGTCCTCGGAGATAGGGCGACATATAAATTGCATAAATTGCAAATAAATTGCATTGCTTTCACTTAGCTTAGGACCGGGATATTTACAGGACCGCCTTCTGCCAATGAATATCTCCCACCGCCCGATACGCTCTCACAGAGAGGGCCTCCTCAGGGTGCCGTCAGCCAGACAGTGCCAGCGGGCGGCCCCCACGGGGAGAGCATTCTCTGTGGGAGCTCCAGCCCTATGGAATGAACTACCCCTAGATATAAGATTTAGATTTAGATTTTAGATTTTATTAGATTTATATACCGCCCTACTCCCGAAGGACTCAGGGCGGTGTACAGCCAACAATAAAAAATACATAAATACAAAATTTAAAACCAACTAAAAACAGATTAAATAAATTTGGCCCAGACAGAATTAAAACACCCCAAATAATTTAAAACATATTAAAATTTAACACTAAAAACGGAGAGTGGTTAGGCCAGGCCCGCCTGGTGAAATAGAAAAGTCTTAAGAGCGCGGCGGAAGGTGGGCAGATCCGGGATCCTCCGTATCTCCGGGGGGAGCTCGTTCCAGATAGTAGGTGCCAGATAAGAAAGATTCCTGACCTCCGTGCCTTCCGACGAGCCCTGAAGACTCTACTGTTTCATCAAGCAGGTCTGACTTAAATTTGCGTTAAATTTTAATAGGGTTTTTAGTAGGGGTTTTAATTTTATGGCCAAACAGTTTAATTATTTTATTAGTTTTAATTTTTATATCTGATTGTTTTAACATGGCTGTAAACCGCCCTGAGTCCCATCCGGGAGAAGGGTGGTATATAAATGCAATAAAACTGAAACTGAAACTGAAACGGGCCAGTTACCACCAAGGCAGCAGCCCTGGCGGCCCCCCTCAACACCATCCCTGTGGTATGTTGATAGCAGATAGAGTCATTGAAGTCCCCGCCATGGTATCTAGCACCAACTTTCATCCCCTATCTTCTTCCTCCTGGGTCTACAGGACCTCGCTGGTGGCAATCATGGCGCGGGGTTCATGTGCCTTAGGGGTTTGGAAGGCATTCATCATGAACCACATAGCTTGTTTCATCATTAGGTCAGCATCTCATATTCTCCATGCTTCTCCTCCTCCTCCTCCTCCTCAAGCTCTTCCAGCTCTGGCTGCCACTCCCATCACCAATCACCACGTCTGCCTTGGGTGAGAGTTACCCCTTTAGTTCTTTCTTTGCAGTCTTCCTTTTTTCCAACTCCTATGGACCATCTGGGTCTTGATGAGTCACCCAGGCTCCTGACCTCCTCTGTTCATTCAGAGAGGTCCAGTATGGAGGGAGGCTTGGACAACACTTTCCCCAGCATTCAGCTTTCTCCTGGTTGCTGCCTTGGGCTGACATTGTGTGCACAGTCCCCATGGTAGGGCTGTGTACTCTCTAGATTCCACCTAATGTAAGGACCTGCCCCAACTGGTCCCTGAGGAAAGCAAAAGTCTTGACTTCATTAAGTTGAATCAAAAGAACTTCTGTTGAAAGTGTTTGCAGTGAAGTCAGCTGGGAAACTGAAGGTCCCATGCAAAGCACAAAGCAATTCTTCCGTTTCCCCAAACCCAACTTCCCTGACCAGTCCACCAGCAGCCAATGTGATGTTGGAAGGTTGTTTTGAAAACGCTGAAGTGCTAGGCAGATAACAGTTCACTCTCAATGCATGACAGCTTTGGAACCAGGCTGGAACTGGCTGGGAGGGAGTCTACTCTATCTCCAAAGATAATCCCCTCCCTAACTCCCAAGTGGTTACAGCAAAAGTGAAAGCATGCAAAAATGCCAGTGAGCCTTCCTCCCTCTCCCTCCAACAGAATGGTAGGGCATAATGGTGGACCTGACAATGGCAGAGCTGACAGTAACCCCATTCAGAATTAACAAACAAACAAAAAAGTCACTGGAGTGGGGAGATGTAAAATGCACAGCCACTGCGTTGGGTCTGAGCTGAGGCTGGTTCGTCCCAATCCAACTGGCATAGCCTCCAGAAGCTAAGAAAACACCTCAGTAGCATCACTCAGGTGGTCAGGTAAAGATGTATATGTCAGTATCACCAGTTAGCATACATATTGCTTTCTATAACCTTATATACAGTAAATTTTAAACATGTAGTTGTTGAATAAGAATAGGGAAAGAGTAAACAAGAGTAGGGAAAGAATCCGGCTTTATGGAATCTCACAAAGTAGACATCTAGAACCTCTCCCTGCCACCTAACCCTCACCCCCTGGGTGAGGGGGTTTCCCCTGATCTGTAAGTGACCTCAAAGAAAGAGTTAAGAATGATTAGAAGACAGTGCCTCCCACTCCCGAGATCCAGAAAAATACCATGGTTGAAGAATACCCAAGGAGGGCCAGGATGGATAAACTACCACTCTGAGCCTGCCAGAAGTCATTTACAAGTGTGATCAGTGCTGTCATTAATGTTTGCCATTGAACATCAAGGCTACATCCTGGTTTGAACAAATTCCTCTTGGATCTCCCATGCATCCATAAAAGTAATAATACAGAAGTAATCATTCTGGAATGAGATGGACAATCTCTAAATTTTTTATATAGAGAAAGAACACATTAACAGAGTACTTCAATAGATGCTTTTGCAGCTAAAATCTGAAATAGTATTTGAAGTCTACTAGGCTTAGAATTTTGGAGCCTACAAGTGTTAGGTGAATATGAAACAGAGGAAAAAATTGATAGTACCAGACTAGCGATAACTATTAGTAGCAACTAATGAAATAAACTATTTCATTTTTATGTCAGTGTATTATTATTTTGTTTTTAGTTTTAAATTAAATATAATTTAATTTATATTTTAAATTATAAGCTTTTTTATTTATATTGGCCTCAGCCCTGCCTACACTACTAGATGTCTTGGCTGAGTTGGCAATCGAACTCCCCAACCTTTTGGTTGTCGGAGACTTCAACCTGCCCTCGGCTGGGGAGACATCAGAGTTAGTGCGGGAGTTCATGACCTCCATGACGGCCATGGACCTGGCTCAGATTGTACAGGCCCCAACTCATATAGGAGGATACATACTCAACCTGATTTTTCTCTCTGAGCAGGGATAAATGATCGGGGGGAGGGGACCTTATCCATCAACCCCCTGTCATGGACCGATCATTCCCTCCTTAGGCTGGACTTTCCTACCACTAGACCCCGCCGCTGGGTTGCGGAGCCTATGAGATGGTTCCACCCCAGGCGCCTGATGGAACCCGAAAGGTTCCTGATGGAGCTTGGGCCATTTCCCACCTCCTTAACCCACAATTCCTCCGAGGCCCTAGTGGCGGCCTGGGAACAGGCTGCGGTAGGGGCCCTGAATCAAATTGCGCCTATGTGGCCTCTGATCCAACACAGATCCTGGGCGGCTCCATGGTTTACTGCGGAGTTCAGGGAAATGAAGCATCGGAAAAGATGCCTGGAGGGTGGTTGGAGGTCTTCCCAATCGGAATCTGACCGGACACAGCTAAGAACCCATATTAGGTCTTATTTTGTGGCAATGGAAGCAGTGAAATGGCATTACTTCACCGCTCTCATTGCATCTGCAGAAAACTGCCCAGCTGCCCTATTTAGGGTGCTAAATTAGGGTCCTATTTAGGGAGCCCTCCTTAATCTTGGAGCGAGGGAGGACCCCTTGCAGGGCCGAGCTGAGGATTTTGCACAGTTTCTTCAAGATAAAATCGTTCAGATCTGGACCGGGTTGGACTCTGACTAGGCAGAATCCACTGAGGAGACTGGGGCTTGTCTTGATGGGGATATCTGGGTTGAGTTTGAGCCTGTTTCATTGGATGAAGTGGACAGGATTATGGGTTGGCTGGGGACCTCCACATGTTTATTGGACCCATGTCCCTCCTGGCTTGTTTCTGCAGCCAGGGAGGTGACCGGAGACTGGATCCAGGCTGTTGTTAATGCTTCGCTGAGGGAAGGGGTCTTCCCCGCTGCACTCAAAGAGGCGGTGGTTTGACCCCTCCTCAAGAAGCCCATCCTGGACCCTGACTCCCTTAATAACTACCATCCAGTCTCCAACCTCCGCTTTTTAGCGAAGGTTGTTGAGTCCGTGGTGGCACAGCAATTCCCTCAATTTCTGGAGGAAACAGACTACCTGGACCCTTACCAATCCGGTTTCAGGTGCGGTCAGAGCACGGAAACGGCATTGGTCACCCTAGTGAATGATCTCTGGCAGGCCCATGATGGGGGTTGTTCTCCATCCTGGTCCTTCTTGACTTCTCAGCGGCTTTCGATACCATCAACCATGGTATCCTACTGCAGCGACTCAGGAAGTTGGGGATAGGAGGCACTGTTTTGCAGTGATTCTCCTCCTATCTCTCGGGCCGCTTGCAGTTTGTATTGGCGGGGGGTCAGAGATGTTCCCAGAGGCCCCTCACTTGTGGGGTGCCTCACGGTTCGGTTCTCTCACCCCTGCTCTTTAATATCTACATGAAGCTCTTTATCTACATGAAGCTCTTTAATATCTACATTTGTGGTTTTGGGGTGAGGTATCACCAATATGCGGATGATACCCAGCTTTATATCTCCACCCCGGATCACCCTAGGGATGCCCTTTCCATGATGTCTCGTTGCCTGGAAGCAGTGCAGGCTTGGATGGGTAGGAACAGACTCAGACTCAACTCATCCAGGACTGAGTGGCTGTGGATGCCGGCATCTCGGGATCTAGAGGTACTATCTTTAGTGATAGGAGGGGAGACTCTTAACCCCTCCGCTAGGGTCCGCAATCTGGGTGTCCTCCTGGATTCTCGGCTGTCCATGGATGACCATCTGACGGCCGTAACCAGGGGGGCCTTCGCACAAGTACGGCTTGTCCGCCAGTTGCACCCTTTCCTAGACCGAGATGCCCTCGCCACGGTCACCCATGCCCTTGTTACTTCTTGGTTGGATTACTGCAACGCCCTCTACATGGGGCTGCCCTTGGGATGCATCTGGAGGCTCCAGCTGGTCCAGAATGCAGCCACATAGGCAGTTATGGGAGTTCCTCGTTACTCCTGTGTAACACCTCTCCTGCACGAGCTGCACTGGCTGCTGGTTGCTCTCCGGGTCCATTTCAAGGTGCTGGTGCTTACCTATAAAGCCCTATATGGCTTAGGCCCGGGGTACTTGCAAGACCATCTCCTGCCTTCCTCCCATCATCCCGTGCGCTCCACCTCCTCAGGGTGCCATTGGCCAAACAATGTCAACTGGCAGCCCCCAGGGGGAGAGCGTTCTCTGTCGGAGCGCCGACCCTCTGGAATGATCTGCCCACCGAACTCAGGATGGCCCTGGACCTCCTCTCCTTTCGCCGCGAGCTGAAGACGTGACTTTTCCATCAAATAACTTGATCTGCTAGAGGTTGCACAAATTGTGATAATTTTAAATATGGTTTTAAAGAGGTTTTTAACTTATTTTGTGATTTGTATTATTGATCATTGTTGTAAGCCGCCCTGAGTCCTTCGGGAGAATGGCGGCATATAAATCGCAAAAATAAATAAATAAATAAATAAATAAATAAATAAATAAATAAATAAATAAATAAATAAATTTATGTAAAATATGCCATTCAGAATCATTTTGCTTGCAACAACATAGAAATATGTTTTGTAAATAAATACATAAATACTACCATAGGATATGTGGTTATGATGGTTTTGTATACTCTTGTATACTTTGTATACTTCTGTATTGCAGTAATTCAGATATCTACAGGTAGTGCTTATTTCGTTTCCGGTATCTTCAGATACTTGTTTAGCAGGGTGAAATCCAGCAGGTTCTAACAGGTTCTGGAGATCTAGTAGCGGAAATTTTGAGTAACCAGCAAATACTGGTTGGCTCCAGAGTGGGGTGGGAATGGAGATTTTGCAATATCCTTCCCCTGCCATGCCCACCAAGCCACGCTCACAGAACTGGTAGGGAAAAATTTTGAATTTCACCCCTGTTGTTTAGTAACCATTTGCAGTTATGACAGTGAGAAAAAAATGACTTTATTACCAAGCCTCACTTCTACAAAATTTGCAGGTCTGCAAATTTTCAAGGAAAGCTGAAGGAAGATCATAAATTCAGTCATGGTTTCATTTAGTGACTACTTTGTTCAATTACCAAGTTGCCAGCCTCTATACTAGATGACATCAAGGTGATATAGAAAACATCATTTCTTTGCTGTCATCTGGAGGACATCCAAATTTGTGGCTTAGATATAGTATACCTATGAATGAACTTCAGAGCTTTCCTTATCTGATCACTGCCTCTTTGCAGGGTCAGCATGTGATGGAGGGACGATTGGCATCCAAGATCTGCTGCTGAAGAATTTTGGAAAGTTTTGTTCGATGGCTAAACTAAGTGAACTTCAAGCTTTTTACCCAGAACTCAATGGAGTAAGTTTTTCAAATCAGTGTCCCTGAATAAGAACTCCTTCTCTGCTCTCTGATAATGTTTGCTCAATCTTTAATTTTTGAAAATTCAGACAACTCCCTTCCCTAACTGTTGCAATAATAACCCAATGATTGCATTATGCATAAATGCTAGGTTATACTCATTCTGGGATATATCATTTTCTTCTCCCAGTATATACCAGATTTCCAAAGTCAATTAATGTCAATCTACTAGTCAGGAACTCCCATCATCTCCAGTTGATGTGGCTCTTGTATCAAATCCTTTTCAGGTCTGAACCGTCATACTGCTATTGTCAAACCTGGTTTTGAATGCATTTTTTAAATGTAATCTCTTACAAACCTCTCTGTCACTGCAAGAAAGCCAGTTTGGTCTAGTAGACAAACTGGGAAACTTTCATTTTTAAGCATGAAAGCTAACTGGGTGAGTTTGGGCCAGTCATTCTCTCTCAGCCCAACCTACATCATGGGTTGTTATGGGGAAAACAGGAGGAGGAAAGAACATACTTAATAATGTTAAGTATTTTTATAAATAAATCAAAAATAGTAAAGGTGGAATACAAATTGCACACACACACATACAACACACACACATACTGGAAGGCTATCACTGTTTTCCAATCATGTAGCAGTTTCATCAGGCTTACAACTGAGAAAAGACACGTCATACAAAAATTGTCTTTTTTCAACTATTTATTTCTTTGTTTTTCTTTTCCTCCTTTTGCATCTCCAATTTATAGATTATTTTAAAAGTAAATTTTAATTAACAGCCTGTTTGGTAACCTTTCCACCAATATCCTACCTTTAATTTAATTACCAGTAGTAGCAATCTGGGCAACACCGTTTTCCTGTTTTTTATTTAGTTTACTGTCTTTGAGTTATTATTTGGAAATATAGTTCTCTTCATCCCTATCAAGTACAACCTTATCTGAGATGATGAAAGTCATATTTCACATCAACTGATAGATTAGGAAACTTAGTAAAATATTTTACATTGGCATAGACTCAAGGGTCCTTAGCAGTTATAGTATGAAAAATGATGTTTAGATCTTTTAAAGAACAATGTACTTATATTTGTCAATGTCCCCCAAATTAAACCTGATTTATCTATCTTTATGTTAATTATAGTTGACATGTGCAGTTTCATGTCTCCATATTTTATTCCATGCTCATCAATAAAAGGAATCTTCAAAATAACTGGAGTGGATTGCTGCTTCATGCTTTCTTGAAATGCTTACACATCTTTCCCTTTTTAACTTTATTTTGCTTAAAAAACAAATCAAACTGCAGATACAGGGTGAGAAATATATGACTTGGCAATAAATAATAAAATATACAATAAAACCAATAACAGAGTAAAAGAAAGCAGGTAAAAGTTAAACATATCACAAAAGAATTAACAAAATTAATAGAAACATCTAAGAACCAATTAAGACTCCATCAACAATTTTGTGTATACTGGGATAAAGAAAAAGAATTTGGTTTATTAGGTTTTGCAAAAAGAATATCTCTTTCCCAAATCAAATCAAAAGTAACTTTTCTAATATATCTCAACGTACCCCATCTTTTATACCTTAATTTTTCTATAATAACAATCTTTGATCATTTTCACACCAGAGATCTAACAATGGAAACTGTATTTGCCAGCATTGTGTGATAGCCAACATTGCAGCAACCGTCCTATATTAAAACAGTTATGTTTTCAGTTCTATCAATTGTCTCCTTAAATAATGATAGTAAATGTATCCTAGGATCATAACTAAATTTTCCAATAATGTTTCTCACACACTCACCCACTGCTTCCACAGACCAATTTCAAATGGGCTGCGGCCCAGCAGTAGGCCAGGGACCAGGGCTTCAGGACCCCTGCTTTAGAGGACTCTGAACATTCTGACATCAGAACTTCAGTACTGTATTTATTAAATTTATATGCTGCCCATCTGACTGTCCATATTTTACAATATTGATTCCTACTGACTTTTGACAGACACAATGTCCTATTTTTCTTAATTTCCTTCTGGAGGTAGAAATCATATTTATAAAAAGTGTTTTTATTTTTATAGTTAATTTTCAATCCTACTAGTTTCCCATAATTATTTTTTTCTTTAATAATAATTTGCATCGCAGAATCATTAGCATATATATTCACATCATGTTCACATAAAGACTCATAGTTTAGCAACTGCTTATTTGGGATTCTTTATAATACAGATGTTATGCATAATATTCACATCATATTCATCCTCCATGAGAGATTTATTAAGCAAGAGAGTTATAGGCATAGTAACAATCTCTCAAGTTTCAAAGTCTAATGCAGGTGGCTAATGTAAATCTTTTCCATTTCTTCTATCGCTCTTTTTCCTCTCTTTTCTCCCTCTTCCTTTTCTCTGTTTAAGGTCAATTTCCAACATTCAGACTGTCTGGATCTGGAAGTTCCACGTGATCTTGGCTTTCTTATTCTCTAGCCCATATTTTGTAAAGATGTTCCTATACACAATAATATAGACAAGATAGACAAATATACCACTTCACAGTGCTTTACAGCCCTCTTTTAAGTGGTTTACAGTGTCGGCATATTACCCCCAATCTGGGTCCTCATTTTACCGACCTTGGAAGGATGGAAGGCTGAGTCAACCTTGAGCTGGCGAGACTCAAACTGCCAAACTGCTGGCAGCCAGCAATCAGCAGAAGTAGCCTGCAGTGCTGCATTCTAAATACTGTGCCACCAGGTCCAGCTACTTGATTGTGCCACTCAGTGTATGCTGTTCCTGCCTGAAACTTACAACCTGCAACTATGTATTGGACAGTCTCTGAAGCCTCTCTGCATAGTCTGCACTTTGGACCCTGTCTATTGGGGGGTAGACCCCTGCTTCTATGGCTCTGCATTTATTTGTGCTGATTTATTTATTTGTGCTGATGCATTTATTTGTGCTGATACGATTAGTGCCTCAGTGTTGTTTTTTAGACTAGCCCTTTCCAGCACCAGTAGGATTCTCCAAAGTTTGTCACCTCAGCTATTAATGGTACATCTCATACAAGGTCTTGTCTTGTTATGCCACTTCCTCTGCTTGATCTTCCTCCTATGTCTGCTGCTGCCTCAGGCATTCTCTCAGCAACTCATCTTACTGATAGCACTCCTGGATGCTTTGGGTTTCATCCAGGACAGCAACCTTGACATTCACTAGATCTCGACTGCCCTCTTTCCAGATAGTGTACAGTCTCTCGGTGTCAGATTTGTGGTGGAAACCTCTGTACATTATTTATTATTTTATTATTATTATTTATTTAATTTTTATACCACCCTTCTCCCAGAGGAGTCAGGGCGGTGCACAGCCAACAGTAAAACAAACCCAAATACAAAATTTAAAAGCAGTTTAAAAACATATTAAACATTGTGAGGAGCTTCCAGGCTTTCAGATTGGCAGCTTCTATGCCTTCTTTGGCCAACTCACTATACCAGCAGATATCTGGTGATGGGCAGAGCACACATGCTGAAGCAGGGGTGGGTTCCAACCAGTGTTACCACCGGTTCTCTTCACACATGCACTTTTCTCACACACACACCAAAATTGCACTCTGCACAAGCACATTAGGTTTCTGCCCAGCTGAGATGCGGTAATCGATTCTGCTGCGCCTATCAGCTTGGGCTAAAAAACGAGAAATAAAGGTAGGTATAACACAGAGGTGGGTGGGAGGGCCCAGTTCCCAGTCAATGTCAATCATTGATCACACTTGTAAATGACCTCAGGATGGGGGTAGTATATCCATCTTGACTCTCCTTGATCTCTCAGAGGTTTTCAATATCATTGATCATGGTATTCCTCTGGATCAGCTAGGTGGGTTGGAAATGGAAGGCATTGCCTTCCAATTGGTATCCTTGTGGGAAGCAGCCATCCCAAGCACAAGTGAGTGCTTCAATCCTCTTTTTATTTGGATAGATTTACCAATTCCTTGGATTTTCTCATGGTTGTCAATTTCGCAGAGTTGACTTCAGTTTGCTATATTTCCCCCATAAATCTGTTTTCTTTGGCTTTCTCAAATATTCAGCATGTATCAGCAATCGTCTTCTATGCCTTGGCCTTCTAAAACCCTTGTAGCATCTGGAATTTTCTTTTCCATACTAGCTGCAAATTCAACTCTTTCTAAATTCAGCTGTCTTTTGGGAGACTTTCTTGTTTCCTTATTTTAAATTGGAGATTACACATGGATTTCTGTGCTTGCTTCCCTTTTTACAGGCATAAATAACATCTATATACTAATATATTTATACAGGCATAAATAACATCTATATACAAGGATAAATAAGCAGGCATATATACTACTAAAACTATTGTTCCTGTAACTTTTAGCTGGACAAAACTGAAACAAGGAACCACAAATGGCCTAACTCACAGATGTATCCAACATCCAGAAGCATGATGTGTGGTGAAATTTGACAAATTTTTATAAAACATTTTATAACATAAATATTGTCATAAAACAGTTTATGACATTATAAAACATCATAAAACATTTCCTGTGCTGATGTCTGACTGTACCAAAAAGTTTAATAGTGACTATTTTCAAGGCAGATATTTTTCTGAATGTATTCCACCTCTTCCAGTGAAGGAAATACATTGGACGTTTTGTCATTGTTGAAAGAATTGAGGAATCTCATAAGGAAAGGTTCCTGAAAGGATGGCCAAAGATGTCATGGATTGTCTAAGATTGACTTAATATCCCAAATTATAAGAAAGATGATTAATGTGATCCTGAAAATTATAGACTAATCACAGCCTTTAATTAGTAATTATATACTAGATTTCACTGCATTGGACATGTGAAGATCTGTACATTGGTGAAACAAAACAACCACTTCATAACCTCATGGCACAACATAGGAGAAAGGACAAAGAAATCAGGACAAGATTCAGCAGTCCATCTACATTTAAAAGACAAAGGCCACTCTTAAAAACAGCAAAATCCACATTTTGGACAGAGAGGACAGCAACTCTGTATAGCCTTTATAGGCTTGAGGCAGTCTTTGATTCTATTCCACAAAAGCAACTCTGAAGAAAATTAGCCAATACAATGATAGCCTGCTGCCCTCTTAGGCTGATAATGCACAACTACTTAAGTAAACTATATTATTCTTAATGATTTAATTGAACCCATTTTACTAGCAAAGATGAGGCTGTAATCCCATTACTATTCAAGGCTACATTAATAATATTCATGAATGAAGGTGAATATACGTGTCCCAGGATAATGCTACAGATCCAATCTGGATCAGTCACCAGGACCAGAGGTTTTATCTTCTGAGATTTCATGTAATTCAATCTTTTCAGTTTAAGATTTTATTTTCCTGTATTGCAATAAGGCTTTAATGTCATAAACTTCATTAATACTCTGAAAGACTCTCAGCACTTCCTCAGTAGTATGCCATCCAACCTGCTATTGTCTGTCACAACAGCATCAATCTTTTCATCTGGTCCATCCATGTGATTTTCTTGACAGGAGTAGTTTAGCACGTCCCTTTCGCACGCAATATGAATTGATGCCTTTACTATTGTCACTAAAGTGATTATCTGCCTCTGTATATTGCTGCTGCCTGATGCAGGGGTCTGCTTGCTCTAGTTGGGCAGCTGTGATGCCTTTTTTCATGCCTGCTGCGATTATGTATCCTTGGGATTCATTCCTGGCATTTTTTGTTCATCCAACCCAGGAACATCCCACCTGTTAAGCCCAAGCAACTGGATCTACACATGAAAAGTCCAAGTTGATCACTTCATTGTATTCCACCTATAATTCAAGAATCTCCCCAGACTGCTTGCTCTCACCTCTTCTATAGAACTTAGACTAGGGGGGAAGGTGGCAGGGGGGTGTCATTCCTAGTTCTCTTGCAGCTGCACTACTCAAAGCTTACTCCCCTCTTGATCCCTCCTCCTTGCCTGGCTGGTAGTTTCCCAACACTACCCCCCTACCAGCAGTGAAATCTGGCCGGATCTATCCATCTCACATGAACCAGTAGCACCGGCAGTGGTAGGCTCCGCTCACCTGCCAGGACGTCATTACGTCCCATTTTTGACCCTCTGCACATGCGCAGAAGGCTCTGCGCATGTGCAGAAGAGATGTGCACTCCCGTTCCCAAACTGGTAGCGAAGGATTTCACCACTGCCCCCTACCACAATAAAGCAGCACAGCAGGATTTGGTTTTTTTTTAATTGTTTAACACACACATCCTTATATACCTCATTTTTCGGAGTATAAGACGCACTTACCTTTTTTGTTTTTTTGTTTTTTATAAAAAGTTTTTTTTACTTTTTAGACAAACAAACATACAAACATAATTTCTTTGAACAGAGTATTTGGCCGGTTCACAAATTTAAACAGTGTTTAGTCATTTCAATTAAATTTACAATTTCTATATTTCCTTTTTGCCATATATATGGCAATAACCTCATCTATTTTTTTAAAATCAATATTATCCTTCATCCTCATCTCTAATCTTAATCAAATTCAATTTTCCCCTTCTATTCTATATTATACCCGTCCCATTGTCATCTATTTTTATATCCATCCTCACATTGGTTAATTATGTAATATTACAATTGTTTAATACAAATTCAGCATTTTAATATAAATCAATTAGTTATATAACTATCTTTTTTGTATATTAATCAATATGAACATGAATATTCCAATTATTTCCATGCAATCCAATTTCTTACAAATCAATTAATTATATTTACCAATAATAATAAACCAAATAATTTTCCCCATATATTCCTCCAAACCACAAGTTAACCATTTCTGCTTTCAACACAATATACAATTAATAGTATCTCAGTTATTACAATTCCCTAGTTAAATAGAGCTTTCCCCTTATTACTCATTTTCACATCTTAAATTCTCCCAATAACCCAAATAGTTTTGCCCATATAATCCTCCAAATCAAAACTTAATCATTTCTACTTTCATCACAATATATAATTAAAAATATTTCAATCGTTACAATTTCCCTAATTAAATTTAAAAATGTTCTAGCTGTTATCCAAGCTGCAACTTAATCCTTTTTACTTTCACCACCATATACCATTAAAGGTATTTCAATTGTTACAGTTTATACTTATTCATATTTCTAAAAAAAAATAAAAAATAAAAACTTATCGTTGTCTAGATTTCAAAAATACAATTATTTTTACAATCATGATTTTCCATTTATTTCTTACTACTATTCATATTTAAATTCTAAATATGTATAACATCTTTCTCTTTCATTTCTTTTTCTTTTTCTCCCTTCCCATTTTTATTTTTGCCTTTTTCTTTCTCCTTTTTTTCTTTTGTGTTTTAAAATCTTGAACTCTCCTCTTTTGCCCTAAATTTCCCATTTTTCCACCTACCTTTTTTGGTAAGGAAAAAGAAGAAAAAGAAATCTCCCTCTGCCTCTGCCTAATTTTGTGACATTGCAGCAAACAGCAAACAGCCTACTTTATTTTCATTTTCGTTTTCAGCATAGCTTCATTAGCACAAGGGAAAAAAAATCTGCTCCAGCAATTTACTTCTTTGCAGCAAGCAGCAAAGCCCTGCACAAAATAGCTGAGAGCATATCAGCTGAAAGTCAGGAGGCCGTTCTAATCAATTTGTGCTAATTAGGCTGTGCTGAAGCTGAAAGGAGCTGTTTTTTCTTGCTGTTTGCTTGCAAGGAGGTAATTGCTGCGAGGCACAGGCCAAAGGGTGGGAGCCAGTGGTGGGCGGAGCTACATTCAGTGTATAAGACACACCTAAATTTTCAGGGGGGAAAAAGGTGCATCTTATACTCCAAAAAATATGGTATATAAATTATTTATGTGAAACACACATAAAATTCCTTTAATTGCTAGATGATTTTTCACAGATGCCTGGATAATTTAGCTATTACAATTAGCTACAGATTTATCTGTTCGTGTTGCTGGAGCAAACGTGCAATGTTCAAAAGAGCAGGAGCAAGTTTTATTAGCTCTACCACTATGCCTGCCTTGGTCTGATCAGGTTTTTAACATGGCCAAGCTCTGTGCATAGGAAGGATCGCAACACAATCAGACCCCTAGTTTATAGAGTGTTGTTTTCAAAGGAACACAATTCCATATATGTACTGTACTTAGAATAAAAGTCGGAAGAGACATTGGAAGTCTTCTAGTCCAACCACCTGCTCGAGCCTGAGATCCCATCCCATTCTGGACAAATGGCTGTCCAATCTCTTCTTGAAAACCTCCAGTGCTAGAGCACCCAGAACCTCTGGAGGGAAGCCATTCCACTGACTGTTCTCAGCGTCAGGAAATTTTTCCTTAATTCTAGGTTGGATCTCTCTTTAATCCATTATCCCAAAGGTTCTTTTTCCAAAAGGCAACCAGACTTTTTTGTTTTATTTTTCTTTGAAAACATTTCACTTCTTTTTCAGAATTTCTTTATTTTTTAAGACAAGTTTTATTAATTTTTTCTTTTACATACATATTTTATGAACAGAGTATTGACCGGGTCACATCTTTTAACAACTTATAACATAATTATATATTGATTTTTATAATCTATTCCAATCTTCTTTTTTGTTTTTTCCAAATACAATTTACATATTTCATTTCCTGCCATATTTTTTCTATTTTATTTTTTTAATCTTATCATCTCTTCATAATACTTAATATATAGAAAGCAGGGGTGAAATGCTACCAGTTCGGACCAGTTCGGCCAAACTGGTAGTAAAAAAATGTAAAAAAAAAGTTCTGATGATCAGCTGAGTGACCCACGATCATCAGCTTTTTTTTTTTTATTTTTTTAGTATTTTTTACTACTGGTTCACCAGAACTGGTAGTTAAAAATGCTTTAAAAAGTAAAAATAAAAGTTCGGATGATCACAGATTGCTCAGCTGATCGTCAGAACTTTCTTTTTTTTCACTTTTTAGGCATTTTTTTTACTACTTATTCACTTGAGCCAGTAGTAAAAAAATGCTTTTAAAAGGTAAAAAAAAGGTTCCAACGATTGTGCAGCACAGCTGTGATCGGCGGAGCCTATTTTTACCTTCTAAAAGCATTTTTTACTACTGGCTCAAGTGAATAAGTAGTAAAAAAATGCTTTAAAAAAGTAAAAAAAAAGGCTCCAACGAGCACAGCTATGCCGGGCGATTGCTGGAACCTTGTTTTTACTTTTTTAAAGCATTTTTTTACTACCTATTCGCCCAAGCTGGTAGTAAAAAAATGCTTTTAAAAGGTTTTTTAAAAGGTTCCCACACGCGCCACAGCTGATCACACACACACACACGCTGTTCTACTTACCTGCCCAAGCCTCCTTTTGGTGCGCATATTTGATGTAGTGCACATATAGCACCCACTGTGCATGGGCACGCACAGGGCGCATTTGGCGCTTGTGCGGCCAGTGAACCGGTAGTAAATTGTTTCAGATTTCACCACTGATAAACAGTATCACCATCTGCCCTTCAAATCCTAATTTCTTAGCATTGCATCAATTAATTATCTTATTTCTCCATTTATAAAATATATTCCTTATAATCCCCATCACATTTTTTGGTTATAAACAATAAACTTTATCTTATTCAATTCTTACACTGAAACTCTTTATTGATCTTCCACATCTTATCTCAATACATACTAAGCAATATCACTCTCTGCCCTTAATTCCTGACTTCTATTATACTATAGCATCAATTAATTATTTTATTTCCTCATTTACAACATATTTCAAAATCCCCATCACACTTTTTTTTACATTTCAATTTTGTATCTTAATTTCAATTATTTTCATAATTAAACCTAATTATCACTTCACATTCATCTGCTGTTCCGCAATAAATATCATCATATTTACTTTTACATTCACAATTACTATTATTAATCCAGTTATCTTAGATCTACTAATATATATCTTAATTCCCTTCCTTCTTTCCACTATTCTTCACCTTTTAACCATTTTCTCCTGGTCTCACCAGAATTCCACTTCTTAATGATTTTCTCCTTTCATCCCATTTTTCTTCTTCTTCTTCTTCTTCTTCTTCTTCTTCTTCTTCTTCTTCTTCTTCTTCTTCTTCTTCTTCTTCTTCTTCTTCTTCTTCTTCTTCTTCTTCTTCTTCTTCTTCTTCTTCTTCTTCTTCTTCTTTATATTTATTATATCTTTTCTCCTGAATCCTTTCTCTAAATTTTGAGTCCATCACTCTCATAATTCGCCCCCTGTTGTTACCTAATCTTTTCCCATTTCCTTCTCTTCCCTTAAATTGCTTTTTTTTGGGGGGGGGGAATATTCCCCCATATCCATTCTTTTTTTGCCACTGTAAATCCCAGTGTAATCATTTTGCCTTCAATTCTTTTTCCTTCAATATCATTTTCTTCTTTCACATTTATATTCTCTTTTTCCCATTTTCCTGTTTTCCCTAACAAAGTTTCTGACTTTTTATTGCCCTTTATTGATTCACGCAGTTTTATTTATTTATTTAGATTTATATACCGCCCTTCTCCTTGTGGACTCAGGGCGGTGAACAGCCAAATAAAAAGCAAATACACAAAAGTTAAAATTTCATAAAAAGAACAAATATAAATTAGCCAATTATTAAAACGGATTAATTTAAAATAGATAGTAAACTCTAAAAATACTAAAATATTTAACAGGAATCAGGCTAAGCCGGCAAGCTGAAAAAAGTATGTTTTTAAAGCCCGCCAAAAAGTCGGGAGGTCAGAAATTGTTCTTAACTCTGGAGGAAGATCGTTCCAGAGGGTAGGAGCTGCCACAGAGAAGTCTCTCCCCCTGGGGGTCACCAGCCGGCATTGTCTGGCTGATGGCACCCTGAGGAGGCCCTCTCTGTGGGAGTGAACCGGCCAGTGAGAGGCAATTGGTGGCAGAAGGCAGTCCTGTAAGTACCCTGGTCCTAAGCCATGGAGCGCTTTAAAGGTGATTACCAACACCTTGAAACGCACCCGGTAGTCCACCGGTAGCCAATGCAGCTCTCACAGGAGAAGTGTCACATGGGAGCGCCCTGTCACTCCCATAATCCCCCACGCGGCTGCATTTTGCACCAGTTGGAGCCTCCGGGTGCACCCCAAGGGGAGCCCCATGTAGAGAGCATTACAGTAGTCCAGGCGAGAAGTGACGAGAGCCTGAGTGACTGTGCGTAGGGAGTCCCGATCTAGAAAGGGCCGCAACTGGCAAATCAGGCGAACCTGATTTTAAGTTTTAAGCATCTCAATTAATTCCTCACTCATCCAAGACTCCAAAACGAATCCAAGTTTAAAAAATTATTAGTATTTCCACTTATATTTAATTAAAATTGTAGTCCATATAGTCTCTTTTTTATTTCTAGATAATATCCAGTACAAATGTTTGTCCAATCCACTCCAATTTAAAGCTTTATTATTGTCCACTTCCTTTAAATGTCAAGACCAAGCAGCTTAAAATAAAACAAATACTCCTTAAAATTTCTCACAGCTCTTGTAGTGATCAAGATCACTGTTGCAATTTCCTTGAATTTTCAGGTCAGTTGTTGTAGTGCTTTCTTTCCACTAGCAGATGCATCTCTCCAATCCACACTTCTCAGAACAACAAAGTATCCAGTTTACAAACGTATTTTAAATCCACATAGAAAATACTTCCTCTCAAATTGCTTTTCCTTTTATTGTTTTTAATTTCTCCAAATTCAGTTTTAATTCCAGTTTAAAATTTCCTTTCTTGGGCTTTAATATGTTAACCTCTTTGCTCTTCCTTCATACTTCAAAACTATCAAAATTCTTTCAAATCTTCATTAAAAAGTATTTTCCCTCAGATTTCTTTTTCTTATATTGGTTTTAATTTCTCCAAGTCCAATTTTAAATCCAAATATGGATAGTGAGGGTTTCTTCCCCTCCGCCCTTGGTTCTTCTCTGTCCTAGTCCTATTAGATCTCTCAGTGGCTTTTGATACCATCAACAATGCTGTGCCGGCTGGAGGAGTTAGATATGGGGGGCACCATGTTGTGGTGGTTCTCCTCCTTCCTCTCTAGTCAGACGCAGTCTGTATTGGCAGGGGGACAGAGGTCGACCTTGAGGCATCTTGTTTGTGGGGTGCCGCAAGGGTTGGTCCTCTCACCCCTTTTGTTCAACATTTATGTGAAGCCACTGGGGGAGATCATCCGTGGTTTCAGGGGTGAAGTGCCATCAGTACGCTGATGATACTCAGCTGTACATCTCCACTCCAGACCACCCAATGATGCCCTTGAAGTGATGTCTGGAGGCCGTGCAGATCTGGATGGGGAGAAACAGACTCAGACTCAATCTGTTGTGGCCCCGTCCTCTGAGCCTATCCCATTGGAGGAAGGAAGCTCTGAGCAGGAGGAAGAGGAGCCAGCCAGATCTCCCAGCCCCCCCCCCCGGCACCGTCTCAGGTGCCAGCTGAAAGAGAGCCAAGTAGTGGGGAAACAGGTGTCTCAGATGAGAGTGAGGGAGAGACGTCATTCCTGGACGCACGCCAAAGAAGGCGAGAGAAACGATTACTGCAGCTGCGGAGACGTATGAGGGAATAGACCTGAGTCACTGGATTGGAGTCACAGGATCAATGAGTCACTGGACCACACCCAGAGAGACTATATAACAGACAGAGGGGGATAATGATCTCTGTGATGAACAAATTATACTATTGGTTAGGCATTGGAGTTTACAAGCTGAAGCTGATCAGAGACTTTGCTGAATATTTGTGGTGCTTTTCTTTCGGTGTACTATTAAAGTCCTTGGCAGACGGTGTGCATATCGCTGCCAAGTTTGAGATAAGAACTGTGGAGTGTGCCAAGTGCTTCTTAACCCTCGACTGGCTGTGTTTTTGTGGGTTTCTGAAGGGGGGAACAGATCACAATCCCTCCAAGACTGAGTGGGTATGGCTCTTTTCTGGGCTTTAATACTTTGACTTCCTCTCTGTTCTTTTCCCTCCATTAAAATTCCCAAGTGCCAATTAGTCACTTGTTTCCTTGCCGGAATCTTTTAAAGTTTTTTTTTTTAAAGAAATTTCCTTTTTATCTGTGACTTGGCCAATCACTCACCTGGTACCAGTACTCCGTCCAAACACTGCTCCTGCACGAAATCTTATTCCGGTTGCCCCAGCTTCAAAGCGGATGTTTTTAATTAGCCTACTGCATGCTTTCCTCGATTTAGATGTAATTCCACTGAGACCTGCATGTTTAGCCAGTTGCAAATCCATGTAGTGGTGATACACATGTTTCTATCTTACCAAGGAGTAGGCTGTTATCTACTTTGTCAACTACTTTATTGAAGTTAAGTGAACTATGTCCATATATTTTAACTATCATAGTTCTCCATATCTTTCTATTCCTGCAAAGCATTCTTCCTTCCATGATATCCATTAATTACCCCATATTTTTTTCTTTAACAGTATATGGCTTATTGCCATATTTTTGAAAGGTAATTCTTGCCCGTCTGCTTTCTTAGTTATGGAGTAACAAAAAAAATGGCCTAGCTTACTTAACAATGTGCTAAGGGGAACACTCTGTTATGGCCACAATCAAAAATGGCAATCTCATATTGGCCATTTGATTAGAGTGTATTCTTTATCCTGCATATGTGAACTGGTTCTGTTTTTCAGCCAAAGTCCTGTAACTCAGTGGAACCAAAGCTTGTGGTACCAAAAAACTAGAAAGATTAATTCCTTATAATTAATTTGCAGATGGAGAAACCTCCTGTCTATATCAGCCCTAAAGAAACAGCTGACTTTACCAACATCGCTCAGATGTTACAGAATGTCACTCTAGCCAGACATGCTATTGGAATGATCAAGAATTTTAGCAATTATTACTCTCTCCATGAATATCTATCCAGGCTCCAAAGGGGTCCTTGCCAGGTAAGCTTTGATTCTCAAGCTTGGGATGATTCCTTTTCCACTATGGAGGGCCTATTTCTTCAGCCTGGATTGTTGCCCTCAAAAAAGCCATTCAAATACATCATGATCTATAAGTATTCATAATATCTGACTCAGTGATGGGTTGCTCCTGGTTCGGACCAGTTCTACAGAACCAATAGTAAAACAGACGGGAGATTCCGCCCACTGACCCTGATGTTATTAGAAGTGATCTGCACATGTGCAGAAGCAAGGTGCATGCACAGAAGGAAGGTGCGTACTCAAGCAAAGTGAGTGTGTGCGTGCGATCCCATTGCGAACCAGTAGTAAAGGTAAATAGAACCCACCCCAATCTGTCTCTAGTCTGTTATAGATTACATTAACAGAGTTGGAAGGGATCTTGTAAATCATCTAGTCTAACCCCCCGCCCAAGCAGGAGACCCTACACCAGTGATGGCTAACCTTTTTGCCATCACATGCCAAAAGGGGCACGCGGAGGGATCATGCATGTGTGTACCCACACTCATAATTTAATGCACCCCACCCCTGCACATGCACATGCGACCCCCCCCCCTCGTGACTCCCGCTTTTGGCACGTGATGGCATGATGGGCCCGGTAGGCCGATTTTTTCACCCTCCCCAGGCTCCAGAGGCTTTCTTGGAGCCTGGGGAGGGCAAAAACAGCCTTCCCCATCCACTCCTGGAGACCCTCCAGAGGCCAGAAACGGCTGTTTCCTGACTTTCAGTGGGCCTGCAAGGCCTGAAAATCAGCTGGCCAGAGCACGCATGCGCGCTTGAGCTGAACTAGGGCAACACTCATGTGCCCACAGATAAGGCTCTGTGTGCCATCTGTGGCACGCGTGCCATAGGTTCGCCATCACGGCCCTACACCATTTGTGTTTTTATAGTGACAGCAAAGGCTGTATTTCTGAACAGTGAGAATTTAGGAACTCCAGCAGCAGTATCTGTAAAAACACACATGTATTTTAATGCACCATGAGAGGTGTTCTGGTGAGCTGTTACAATTGCTAAGCATCATTTACATATTAATGGGTAAAAATTTGAGCTGCTTACATTTACTTTATTTTATTTTAAAATGTATGCTACCTCCAGAACCAAAGTTTCCCATTGTTCCTTTTACAATTTCTCATCCAGACTCTCAGAATTGGTCCAAAGTGTGACCATGCAGTTGTTTTCCTCTCTATATTCATAGAATCTCAGAGAAACGAACTGAAAGCATATTGCAATATTGGCTATGCTGACTGAATAACTAATTTCACATGACATGTGGAAATGCAACTATGGTAGAGTGTTTCCTCATGAATGTTGCAAACTGAGTTATGTTTCTTGTTCAGGACACCATGGACACAGCCAGTCCGTGCAGGCAATCTTCCATCCTTCCTTCAATCCAGCAAGAAATCTTGGAAAATGCACTTTTTTTCCTCAAAAAAGAAGGTAGCTCTATGAACTCTTCTCAGTGGAGAGAAGCCTACTCCCTTTTGTTTTCCAACATCTTGCCACATCCTAGGACAGTCCACCTTTCCAAGCTGGCTCCCAAATTATCATGTCATCTCCATACTATGTGAGTCAACGATGAAATGCTTCTGAACCAGGGCTGAGAGAGGTGTTCAATTGATTAATAGCTAATTAGATTAATTTATAATATGAACAATGTAGAATGTGACATAGAAGTTTACAGGACGTGACAGAATAAGGCTGATAAATTTGTTGGTAAGGAATCCACAAATTCTAGGCCCTAGAACTGTGATGGCGAACCTATGGCACGCATGCCACAGATGGCATGCGGAGCCCTGTCTGTGGCAGTGGTGAAATATAAAATTTGTTACTACTGGTTCTGTGGGTGTGGCTTGGTGGGGGGTAATGTGACTGGGTGGGCATGGCCAATCTTTTTTTTTTTTACTTTTAAAAGCATTTTTTCTACAACTTTTTCAGCTGAGGTTGTCCGTCATGCACAGGACACATTGAATTATGGGTATGGGCACGCGGGCACGCAACCCCCTATGCTGCCCCCGCTTTTGGCACCAAACAGTAAAAAGGTTAGACATCAAAGCCCTAGAAGACAGAATTTAGAGTAAATATTCTAAAAATACACAGTGAAGTCCTATGAAAGTCAGCAGCCTAAAGGTGGGTAGATTAAAAGTTTTTGCTGGCTCAGGAGTCAGTACTCATTCTATATGTTTAGCATTAAATTACATGCATTAGGCAAATGAGGACTAAAGATCTTCATGGCTCTTGAGTGATCATGGCTCTGATGTTTTTCTCTTAAGGCATAATTTGAAATAGATTTCCTATGAAATCTTGAAAGAACTAATATTAAAAATCTCATCTATGTTTGTATCAGCTTGAAGGCTATCACTGCTCTTCATCCTAGTCTTATCAAACAAGAGGAAGAACTTGTCAAGGTCAGACCTCTATGCTATTCTGGAAGACATCATCCTAATATAAAAGGTAGATTTTTCTGCTATAATAAGCCAAAATAATCTACTGTAAATTATAACTTAATTTGGATATCAACCTGACACACACACATTTGCAGTATGCATTTTATGAACTGTGGAGGGCTATTCATATGTTCATAACAATGTGTTCAATGTGCCATTCTCTTGAGTTGCTTGAATAAATTAAAAATATTTGACCAAATGAAATAATGAAGTAAAATAGTGAAAGAAACATGATTTGTGGTTTTTATATATTATCCAGAGGGTAATTCCACATCCTAAAAATTTTGAACAGCTTTGTAAATACTGTTCAAAATGCTGAAAGAGCCTGGTGGTGTAGTGGACTAAGTGCTGTTATAGTAGCACTTAGTTGGCAGCTGCCTGCAATTACTGCAAATTCAAATCTCACCAGGCTCAAGGTTGACTCAGCCTTCCATCCTTTCGAGGTAGGTAAAACGAGGACCCAGATTGTAGGGGCAATAAGCTGCCTTTGTATAAAAAAGAACACCACTTGGGGGGGGGGGGCGAAAGCCCTACTAAGCAGGTATATACAAAAGTATGAAGGCTATTGCTTTACGCATTGTAAGCCGCCCTGAGTCTCCAGAGAAGGGCGGCATATAAATCGAACTAATAAATAAATAAATGCTAGATGATTTCTGTAATTTTGTGTCTCTTAGTTAGAATTCTGTGATGGACTTATTTTTTTTTCAAAAAAGTTTTTTATTTTTATTTCTCATAAACACATTTACCATCATTTTTCATTCATCTTTTCTTTTAACTTTCATTTTTCATTTTTACTTTTTCGGGGCTGCTCTTTTACCTTTTACCTTTACTCCAACCTTTCTTCTTCTCCCCCACTTCTCTTCCTTCTTCTTTCTCCTCCTACTTCCTTCGTTCTTCCTCTCCTTCTTTTTCCTACTTTCCTTTCTCTTCCCCACTCTTCTTCCCCCCTTCTAACCTTCTCCTCTGCTCCTCTTTCCCCTCCCTTTTCTTCCTCTCCTTTTCCCTTTCTTCTTTCTCCTCTCTTCTCTTCTCCCTTCCTCTCTCTCTATTCCTTCCCCTCTCCTGTTATTTCCCTTTTCAGTTCAATCTAAAGTGGTATTCGAGCAGCCCCAATTTTCTAATTATCTTTATTCTCATTTCAATTTCTTATTCAATTATTATTTATTTTTATTTCATCATTTGCGTACATTTTTATAATATCTCACTTTTTTCCCTTTTACCTCCACTCCCCTTTCTCCTTTTACTTGACATCATCTGGGTATCTATTTTTCTAATTGTTTTCTCCCATCTATTCTCTGTCTATTTTATCTCTCTATCCTTATTCATATTTCCTTTCTAACCAATCATAAAATTTATCCCATGTCTTGAAATACATCAACTCCTCTTTATCTTTTATTCTCAGTGTTAATCTACTCATTTCTACCCATTCTAAAATTTTCTTTATAATTTCTCCTTCCGACAGGATTTTATCTGCTTTTCAGTTTTGTGCAAATATAATTCTAGCCGCTGTTATTATATGAACAATGAAATATGTATCTTCTTTACTATAATTCTCTGGTAAAATTCCCAATAAGAATATCTCTAGTTTTAACTCTATATGTTGCTGCAAAATTCCATAACCCTATCCATGGTTTGTATTTTCACCCAATATTGTTTTGCTTCTTTACACAGCCACTACATATGATAGTATGATACCGGCAACTGGTGACATTTCCAACACTTAGCTGATTTATCTTTAAATATCTTAGCTAATCTTTCTGGTGGCATATTTATTTATTTATTTATTTATTTATTTATTTATTTATTTATTTATTTATTTATTTATTTATTTATTTATTTATTTATTTATTTATTTATTTATTAGATTTGTATACCGCCCTTCTCCTTGCGGACTCAGGGCGGTGGACAGCCAAATAAAAACAATACACAAAAGTTAAAAATTTCTTAAAAGGCATATAACTTTGGCTAAGAAATTAAAACCATTAAATATTAAAATACCCAACCATATAGTACAAATCTTATAAAAATTTAAGGGGGTCAGGCTAGACCAGCAAGCTGAAAAAGATGGGTTTTTAGGGCCCGACGAAAAGTCCGGAGGTCGGGAATTCTTCTCAGTTCTGGAGGGAGATCGTTCCAGAGGGTGGGGGCTGCCACAGAGAAAGCCCTCCCCCTGGGGGTCGCCAGCCGACATTGTCTGGCTGACGGCACCCTGAGGAGACCCTCTCTGTGGGAGTGCACCGGCCGGTGGGAGGCTATTGGTGGCAGAAGGCGGTCCCGTAAGTACCCTGGTCCTAAGCCATGGAGCGCTTTAAAGGTGGTCACCAACACCTTGAAACGCACCCGGAAGTCCACCGGCAGCCAATGCAGCTCGCGCAGGAGAGGTGTCACGTGGGAGCGTCCCGTCGCTCCCATAATCCCCTGCGCGGCCGCATTCTGCACCAGTTGGAGCCTCCGGGTGCACCCCAAGGGGAGCCCCATGTAGAGAGCATTGCAGTAGTCCAGGCGAGAGGTGACGAGTGCCTGAGTGACTGTGCGTAGGGAGTCCCGATCTAGAAAGGGCCGCAACTGGCGTATCAGGCGAACCTGATAGAAAGCTCCCCTGGCCACAGCTGTTGTGTGATCCTCCAAAGACAGCCGTGGGTCCAGGAGGACGCCCAAGTTGCGTACCCTTTCCATGGGGGCCAATGATTCGCCCCCAATAACCAGCGATGGTGTCAGCTGGCTATATCGGGACGCCGGCAGCCACAGCCACTCGGTCTTGGAGGGGTTGAGTCGAAGCCTGTTTCTCCCCATCCAGGCCCGCACGGCTTCAAGGCACTGGGACATCACTTCCACGGCATCGTTGGGGTGGTCTGGGGTGGAAATGTACAGCTGCGTATCATCAGCGTACTGATGGAACTCCACCCCAAAACCACGGATGATCTCACCCAGCGGCTTTACATAAATGTTGAACAGGAGGGGCGAGAGGACCGAGCCCTGCGGCACCCCACACACCAGGCGCCTCGGGGTCGACCGCTGCCCCCCTGTCAACACAGATTGCGACCGGTCGGAGAGGTAGGAGGAGAACCACCGTAAGACGGTGCCTCCCACCCCCAGTCCCTCCAACCGGCGCAACATGATACCATGGTCGATGGTATCAAAAGCCGCTGAGAGGTCTAATAACACCAGGATAGAGGAATAACCCCTACCCCGGGCCCGCCAGAGATCATCCACCAACGCGACCAATGCCGTTTCGGTGCTGTAACCAGACCTGAAGCCGGACTGGAGCGGGTCTAAATAGACAGCTTCATCCAGGTACCGAGGGAGCTGCCACGCAACCACACTCTCAACAACCTTCGCTAAAAAGGGAAGGTTGGAGACTGGACGATAGTTAGCTAAAATAGCCGGGTCCAGGGAGGGCTTCTTGAGGAGGGGCCTCACCACCGCCTCCTTCAAGGCGGCCGGTAGGGCACCCTCACTCAAAGAAGCGTTTATAATCTCCTGGAGCCAGCCTCGTGTAACCTCCCGGGAGGCCAGCACCAACCAGGAGGGACACGGGTCCAATAAACATGTGGTTGCGTTCAGTCTCCCCAAGGTCCTGTCCACGTCCTCGGGAGCCACAGGATCGAACTCAGCCCAGATAACACTCTCAAGACCTGCCTCAGTCACCTCGCCCGAACTAACCCAGTCGGCGGCCAGGTCGTCCCGAATCTGAGTTATTTTGTCATCCAGATATTGAACAAAATCCTCAGCACGACCCTGCAAGGGATCCTCCCGCGCTCCCGGATGAAGGAGGGAGCGGGTCACCCTAAACAGGGCGGCTGGGTGATTATCTGATGACGTGATAAGAGCGGCAAAATAGTTAGATTTTGCCGCTTTTATCGCCACTAAGTAAGTCTTAATGTGAGCTCTTACTAGTGTCAAGTTAGATTCAGAGCGACTGGCCCTCCAACCGCTCTCTAGGCGTCTTCTCCGGCGTTTCATCTCCCTCAGCTCCTCGGTGAACCAAGGAGATAAGTGAGTTCGACGCCAGGTCAGAGGCCGCGAAGGCACGACGCGGTCCAAGGCCCCACCGGCTGCCCTATTCCAGGCAGCCACCAGATCCTCAGCCGAGTCGTGTGTCAGTGTCTCAGGAAATGGCCCAAGCTCCATCTGGAACCTATCAGGATCCATCAGGCGCCTGGGGCGGAACCACCTGGTCGGCTCCGCCTCCCTGCGGTGAGGTGCAGCGGTCTGAAAGTCGAGTCGAAGGAGCGAGTGGTCCGTCCATGACAAGGGCTCCACAACTATATCCCCAATATCTAGAAAATTTATACAAGTTTTCTTTATAGGTTGTTGCCATTTTTCCAATTCAATATCCAAAATTCTTTGCCCATGCTAACATTGTTTCTTTTACTTCTTCATCCTCTAGTCTAATACACAATAAATAATTATATAATTTCTTAATCATTTTTCTTCTGTTCCTGTCAATATTTCATCCAGTTCTGATTTCCCCAAGTTAAAGCCATATTGTCTACGATCTGCTTCATATCTTGATTGTATTTGCAATCTTGTGTACCAATCTATCTCAATCTCTTGACTCCATAGTTTTTGTTTTTGTTTCAGTCTCCCCAATCTGTCAAAATGTCTTTATATCTAGCAATATTCCCCATGTTCACAATGTTTGGGTATATTACCGCTTCTATTGTAGAAAGCCACATTGGAATATTAAAATAATGTTTTTCTTTCACTCTTTCCCACACTGATAACAAACCATTTCTTATATAATGTCTTTGGAAATATCCATGTATCCTTTGTTTCCCATACCATAAAAAGGCATGTCAACCTAGTTGTAAATCATGTGTTGTGGCCCCGTCCTCTGAGCCTATCCCTTTGGAGGAAGGCAGCTCTGAGCAGGAGGAAGAGGAGCCAGCCAGATCTCCCAGCCCTCCCCCTCTGGCACCGGCTCAGGTGCCAGCTGAAAGAGAGCCAAGTAGTGGGGAAACAGGTGTCTCAGATGAGAGTGAGGGAGAGACGTCATTCCTGGACGCACGCCAAAGAAGGCGAGAGAAAAGGGTACTGCAGCTGCGGCGTATGAGGAAATCCTGAGTCATTGGATTGGAGTCACAGGATCAATGACTCACTGGACCACACCCAGAAGAATATCTATATAAGACAGTACGGTGGGTCACGAAGTTCGTGACGAACAAAGCTAAACAAACGGAGCAACCTCGTAGTCTTGGAAGCTGGATGAACGGCAAAGCTACGTTGGTGATTTTCTTGTTTGTGTAAACCAATAAAGTCCTTGGCAGACGGTGTGCATATCGCTGCCAAGGTTGAGATAAGAACTGCGGAGTGTGCCAAGTGATTCTTAACCCTCGGCTGGCTGTGTTTTTGTGGGTCTCTGAAGGGGGGGGACAGATCATCTTGTTCGTCACCCAAAACTCCATCGTTAACCCACGATGGACCAACAGCTGCAGCAGCAGGTACAGCAGATGCTGGAGGCCAATCAACTTCTGCAACAGCAAGTAGCACAGCTAACTGCACAACTTGCTTTGGGAAATGCTCCTGTAGCAGCTCCACCTGCTCCCCTTCCCCGTCCAAGATGCCCAGTGAACATGCCAGATAAGTTTTCTGGACAGCAGGAAATGTTCCCGGCCTTCTTGGGACAGTGCCAGCTGTACATGGCAATGCGGCCGGAGGATTTTCCGGATGACCGGGTTCGGGTGGCTTTTATTATCAGCTCCCTCTCTGGCACTGCCGCCCGATGGGCCACGCCCCTGTTGCTGCAAGACAGCCCCTTGCTTCTGGACTATCAGGGCTTTTTGCAACACCTGCGCACCATGTTTGAGGACCCCCTCCGGGTGCAGATGGCAGCGAGGCGCATCAAAGACCTCCGCCAAGGCAAGCGCCCCCTGCAGGACTATATTGCGGAGTTCCGATTGCTAGGCCAGGATTCGGCCTGGAATGAGGCGGCGCTGATGGATGCCTTCCAGGACGGCCTCTGCGATGAGATGCAGGACGAGCTGGTTTGGGTGGAGGCGCCACAGACCCTGGACGCGCTGGTGACCCAATGCCTGCGCATCGATGCCCGCCTCCAACGGCGACGGCCCCGTAGGGCTCTTCCAGAACCACCGACAGTGCCGGCACCCCCGCGTTTCGTACCAACAGCGCCCCGGACCGTACCGCGTTTGGTGGCGACGGCTGAGGAGCCCATGGAGCTCGGAGCAGCCAGACCTCAACTGACGGCCCAGGAGCGGATGCGGAGACGCCAAGGGGGGTTGTGCCTCTATTGCGGCGAGGCTGGACATTTCGCCGCCTCGTGTCCCCGGAAGCGGAGTGGATCGCTCAAGCCTGTTCCGGAGCCTCGGCGTGACCAGCCGGGAAACGGGTCAGGCCTGGCTTAGGGGAAACTCTGGGTCAGGCAGGTGACCATGCCCCGCCAGAGGCGGCGGCTGTGGACTGTGAGCCCCCTCGGCACCTGATTTTGAACACCCGGGTGTTGTTGGCTAACCGGTCGGAGGGGCTCCAGGCGCACGCGCTGGTGGACTTGGGGGCCATCACGAACTTTATGGACCAGGCCTTTGTGGCCCATTACAAGGTTCCCTTGGTTCCAGTGGACCCTCCGTTGAGAGTCGAAACTATTGATGGGCGGGAACTTGTGGCGGGGCCCATCTACTTCGCTACTCAGCCCTTGCGCCTTGCCATTGGGAACCATGAGGAGGCGATCCAGTTTTATGTGACGGCGGACCTGCACTTCCCCTTGGTCCTGGGGATGGCCTGGCTTCGGGCGCACGACCCTCAGGTGGCGTGGTCGAGAAATGCCATCTCGTTCCCCAGCCTGCAGTGTGTCGACCACCTTCGCCACACCTGTGCCGGCCAGGACGTCTCTGCCCCGAACGTCTCCTTGCCTCCGGAGCTGACATCCTTCGCCGACGTGTTCAGCGAGAAGGAGGCGGATCGCTTGCCCCCGCACCGACCCTACGACTGCGCGGTGGACTTGATGCCCAACGCGCCCCTGCCCTCGGGACGCCTGTACTCCATGTCGGAGCCCGAGCTGGCCGCCTTACGGGACTTTCTGGACAAGAATCTGGCCCGTGGGTTCATCCGGCCTTCGACCTCCCCGCTCTCGGCCCCAGTCCTCTTCGTGAAAAAGAAGACGGGGGACTTGCGCCTGTGTTGCGACTACCGGCGCTTGAATGCCATCACGGTACGGAATCGCTATCCCCTGCCGCTGATCCCGGAGCTGATGGAGAGGTTGCGGGAGGCCTCGATTTTCACCAAGCTCGACCTCCGGGGAGCCTACAACCTGGTGCGGATGCGAGAGGGGGACGAGTGGAAGACGGCATTTGGCACCCGATACGGACACTTTGAATATACCGTCATGCCGTTCGGGTTGACCAACGCCCCCGCGGTCTTCCAGCACTTGATGAACAACGTGTTCCGGGACATGCTGGATCGGTTCGTGGTGATCTACCTGGATGATATTTTGATCTATTCCCGGACCCCGGAGAGTCACCTCCAGCATGTCTGCCAGGTCCTGCAGCGCCTGCGGAAGCACCAGCTCTATGCGAAGTTGGAGAAACGTTACTTCTTCCAGACTTCCATAGAGTTCCTCGGGCACATCATCACCCCCGAGGGCATCGCGATGGACCCACACAAGGTGGCGGCCTTGCGCAGTTGGGAACCGCCGCGTCGGGTGAAGGACGTCCAGCGTCTGTTGGGATTCGCCAACTACTACCGGACCTTCATCCCGGGCTTTGCCACCCTGACCGTGCCGTTGACCCAGCTCCTTCGGAAGAAGGTTCCGTTCCAGTGGGGGCCCCCGCAGCAGCAGGCCTTCGAGGTTCTCAAGCAGGCCTTTGTCACGGAGCCGGTCCTGAGGCACCCCGATCCACACCGTCCGTTCGTGGTTGAGACAGACGCGTCCAACGTGGCGATTGGAGCGGTGCTGCTACAGGCTCCGGTGGATGGCGGCACTCTTTTTCCCTGCGCTTACTACTCCCGGAAACTCACTCCTTCCGAGCGCAACTACACCATCTGGGAAAAGGAGTTGCTGGCTATCAAGGCCGCGTTCGAGGCTTGGCGACATCACCTCGAGGGGGCCCGACACCAGGTGGAGGTGCGGACGGACCATCGGAACCTGGAGCACCTCACCACGGCCAGGAATTTGAACCAGCGGCAGATCCGGTGGTCGTTGTTTTTCGCCCGGTTCAACTTCCACGTCACATACATTCCGAGCCACCTCAACCAGAGGGCGGACGCGCTATCCCGTAAGCCGGAATACTTTTGCCCCAAGGACTCCCTTTCCCCCCGGACGGTGCTGCCAGCGGACTCCTTGGCCGCGGTCCAGGAACCGGTGGACCTGCGGACTCAGGTGCTGGAAGCGCAGCGACGGGACGACTGGTCGCAGCAGCGGAGAGCGGACGTCGGCCCCGCGTCCCCATGGACCGTGGAGGAGGGCTTGCTCAGGCACCGGGGTCGGCTGTACGTGCCCACAAGTCCGCTCCGAGCCCTCATCATGAACCAGTGCCATGACAACCCCGCGGCGGGGCACTTCGGCTTCTTTAAGACCTTGAACCTAGTGACGCGGACTTTTTGGTGGCCTCGGGTACGGCATGACGTGCACGCCTACGTGACGTCCTGTGTGCCATGCCGACAGGCCAAAGCCGCGTCCGGCCCCCCTCCTGGACTCCTCCAGCCGCTGCCGACACCGGAGAGACCGTGGGGAGCCATCTCCATGGACTTCCTGACTGACCTGCCCCTGTCCGCTACGTTCATGACCGTCCTCGTGGTGGTGGATGCGCTCACGAAGATGGCACATTTCATCCTGTGCCGCGGCCTGCCCTCGGCTCGTACCACGGCTCGCCTGTTCCTGCAACACATCTTCCGCCTCCACGGCCTGCCGGACCGGGTGGTTTCGGATCGCGGGGCCCAGTTCACGGCCCGCTTCTGGAAAAGCCTGATGGCTGCGCTGGAGGTGCAGGTGTGCCTGTCGTCGTCACACCATCCGGAGACTGACGGGGGCACGGAGAAGGTCATTGGCATACTGGAGCAGTACCTCCGCTGTTTTGTCAACCAGCAGCAGGACAACTGGGCCGAGTACCTTCCCCTGGCGGAGTTCGCTTTTAACAACTCCCAACAGATGACACCATTCCATGCCAACGTCGGGTACCATCCACGGTTTTTTCCGTTGACCATCATGGACTCCCCTGTTCCTGAGACCCGGGACTTCCTCTCGGAGCTGCAGGTGGTGCAGCAACTGGTGCGGCGGCAGCTGATCCGGGCGAAAGAGGACTATAAACGGTTCGCCGATCGCGGCCGCCGGGCGACGCCACCGCTGGAAGTTGGAGATCGGGTGTGGCTGTCCACGAAACACCTCCCCACGGACCAGCCGGTGAGGAAACTGGCCCACCGCTTTATCGGTCCCTTCCCCATCGAGGCGGTCATCAACCCGGTGGCCTATCGGTTGACTCTACCCCGCTCCATGCGGCTCCACCCCGTTTTTCATCGGTCCCTCCTGGTCCCTGAGACTCCCACTAGCCGTCTCCGCCGCCCGCCGCCGCCTGCCCCCCCAGCCGCAGCCGACAAGGACGACGCCTCGACATATGAGGTGGACAGTATTCGGGACTCCCGTTGGCTGAAGGGGCGCTTCCAATACCTCATCGCTTGGAAAGGGTACGGGGCCGAGGATTTCACCTGGGTGGACGCATCTGCCGTTCAGGCCCCTGACCTGGTGCGGGCTTTCCACGAACAGTTCCCGTCCCGACCCCATCCCGACCGTCAGACCCGGGGGAAGGGCCCTGCGGTGGGGGATAGTGTTGTGGCCCCGTCCTCTGAGCCTATCCCTTTGGAGAAAGGCAGCTCTGAGCAGGAGGAAGAGGAGCCAGCCAGATCTCCCAGCCCTCCCCCTCTGGCACCGGCTCAGGTGCCAGCTGAAAGAGAGCCAAGTAGTGGGGAAACAGGTGTCTCAGATGAGAGTGAGGGAGAGACGTCATTCCTGGACGCACGCCAAAGAAGGCGAGAGAAAAGGGTACTGCAGCTGCGGCGTATGAGGAAATCCTGAGTCATTGGATTGGAGTCACAGGATCAATGACTCACTGGACCACACCCAGAAGAATATCTATATAAGACAGTACGGTGGGTCACGAAGTTCGTGACGAACAAAGCTAAACAAACGGAGCAACCTCGTAGTCTTGGAAGCTGGATGAACGGCAAAGCTACGTTGGTGATTTTCTTGTTTGTGTAAACCAATAAAGTCCTTGGCAGACGGTGTGCATATCGCTGCCAAGGTTGAGATAAGAACTGCGGAGTGTGCCAAGTGATTCTTAACCCTCGGCTGGCTGTGTTTTTGTGGGTCTCTGAAGGGGGGGGGACAGAACATCATGACCCTCCAATGTCAATAATCTTGTATTCCTTATTAAAATCCATTCTTTAATCCATGTTAACGCTGCCGCTTGATAATACAATTCCCAATTTGGAAGGCCAAACTTTCCTCTACTTCTTGCATCTTGTAGTATTTTTTTATTAATTCTTGCTCTCTTTCCTTGCCACACATATTTCCATGTTATTTTCTTCAACTCTTCAAAATATTTTTTCTCCAGTTTTATTGGTATAGTTTGAAATAAAAATAATATTTTTGGTAATACATTCATTTTTATTAATGCTATTATTCCCATTACTGATAATTGCAAGTTTCTCCATTTCTCCAGGTCTGTTTCAATTTGTTTTTTCAGTTTATGATATTTGTCTTCCTTAAACATTGCACATTTTGATGTCAGATAGATGCCCAAATATTTCACTTTCTTCACAATTTGGATGTCCAGTTTCTTCAACATTTCCTTCTTTTGCTTCTCTATCATGTTTTTAACTAGTATTTTTATCTTATCTTTATTGATTTTCAGACCTGCTACTTTCCCATATTCTTCTACTTCCTCTAATAGTTTTGGCGCTGCCTCTATTGAGTCTTCCATGATAAACATCAAATCATCTGTAAATGCTTGTAGTTTATATTCTTCTTTTTTGATTCTCATTCCTTTTATATATAAATATAAATGGAGATAAAGGTCATCCATGTTTTGTTCCTTTTCTAATATCTGTTTTCTCTGTCATTTCACCATTTACCATCACTGGACTCTTATTTTGTGAGATGCAAAAGTGCAGCAGGATTTTTAGGATTTTGTGTATTGTTTTTTATTAAATGGGAAGGCATGATGGCTCAGCAGTTAAGACACTGGGCTTCTTGGCTGGAAAGGCAGCAGCCCAAGTTCAAGACCCAAACATTCGGCTATTTCTGTTCTAGATATTAATAACTGAAACAGAGTTTTTTGTATTATTTCAATCTGATTTTAGTTTTTCATTTTGATTTTAGCAACAATTCATATCCTTGCAAGGGTGACAAAGTACAGCTATCAAGATGAAATACACAACAAGCACAGAATTGGGACAACTTTTCCCCATCAGACTAGCAAATCACACATTCTAGAAGACACTACTAAACACAACCTAGAAAGTTCTCCAGGTAATAAGCTCAGAAGCAAGGAAATGGACACTACCGGACATGCCACAATTCCTAATCTTAGAAACAACACCAGTGGTTTCTTTGAAAACATGGCAAATACACCAATTCCTATCCCTGAAAGTGCCACAAAGAGTATTTTGCAAAGTATCACAACTCATATCTCTGGAATTCCCAGATTTACCAGTTCCCAAAGTGCCAGAACGAATATCCTTAGAGATGCCACAAATGATGTTACTAGAAATACCACAGATGACTTAACTGGAAACATTACAATTCATGGTCTTGGAAGGACCAGCAGACACGTTTCTGGAACTGACATTCCTATAACTACTATTGTTGATATACATAGAACGACTAGCAGATGGATCCCTGGAAGTGCTATTCAAATATCCAGGAATGATTCAAATTATATCCTTGGAAGGGGAAATATCCCAGAAAATGCTATGCTTGACATCTCTGAAAGTACTGCCAGATGGTCCACTGTTCAAATTTTTGAAAAGACCACAAGTAGATTCCATGGAAATATAACACATCATTATCCTAAAAGTTTTGCCAGTAAGATCCCAAATGATATTACCAAACTTGAAAATACTATCACACATATCCCTGGAAATGACAACAGGAAAATTCTTGCTAATGGCCCAGATAACAATTCCTCAACTTGCACCATACCACATAACTATGGAGGTTCTACTAGTCGTATCCAGGAAAGTATCTCAGCTAACTTCTATGGAACTGATACAACTCGTATTCCTGGATATACCACTGAAAATATCCTAATGGACAGTAGAACACACTCTCTAGGAATTGGTGGGGAAAACAATTCTAGTGATTCTAAAGGCAATATCTATGAAGTTGCCATAACTCATAACCCTGCAGATGTTACTGTCAACCAACATACAGTTCACATTCTTGAAAGCAAGAATGAAAATGCATCTCGCAGTGTGATGAAATATATCCTTAAAAGCTCTATACCTCCTAGCATTAATGGTGCTATGGGCATGCCTGGAATTATCTCAGATTACATCTCCAGAAGCACTCCAGCTGGAAGTGTTACTGACATTCCCAGTACTTTTACAGAAAATATACTTGGAAATACAATTGGCAAAGAAAGCATTACAGCTCACTTTCCTAGAGTGAGATCTCGCAACATCCCTGGAGATGCCATAAGCAAATTCTTTGATGGTACCACAATTCACATTTCTGGAAATGCTGCAACTAGCATCTCTACAAACAATATAATTCACAATCCTAGAGATACCACAGGCAATATCCTTAAAAATGAAGGCACAACAGGTGGTGTCACTGACAATCTTCTTACAGATATAAGAAGTCATATCCTTGGAAATGCCTTAGGAAACACATGTAATGCCTCTGCAAGTACTCCAAGAAATAACCCTAGAAGACTCACAATTCACAAACTTGAAGATGTCAATAGCAAATTCCTGAAGGGTATTGTAACTAACATCCCAGAAGATGCCACAATCAAAATGTCTAGTGACGTTACAGCCAACATAGATGGAGCTGTCACCAGCAATCTTCCTAGAGATATAACTTTTATTCTTGGAACTCATAGTAACTGGACAGATGTTGTAACCAGATATATCACTAAAGTATTTATTAATACTTCTCAAAGTGCTGTGGGCAACATTCCCAATGATGATCTAGCTCATATCACTAAAGGTGCCATAGACAATATGCTTGAAAACATGACATTTCACACACAGGGCAATATTGATACAATGAGCAACAGTCCTAGAGCTACAGCAGATAACATTCCTAGAAGTACTACTACAAATATCCTTGGTAGTGGCATAAACAATGTTCCTGAAGATAGCTCAGTTCACAGTCATGATAGAGTTACTAGCAAATTTTCGAGTAGTATCACGGTTCAGATGACAAGAGGTGCCACAGTCAACATTCTTAAAAGTATCACAGCTTCAGTGCTTAGAAGTACAATAGACGGTGGATATATTCCCAGCCTGAAGAATTCCACGTATAATATATTTCATGGGGCTACTGGCAACCTATCTGGTGAGACCACAGGTAATGTTATTGGAGGTGATACAATCCCTAAAATTTATGACGCAACAGGAAACAAATCTAAAATCTCCATCACTCACAGCCCTGGAAATGGGGCCATGAATTACATCTCTGGAGGAGTCACAACTCCTTTTTCCAAAAGTACCACTGGAAATACGTTTCAAAACATCACACCTAATACCAAAAAAATTGCAAAGGGATATGATCATAAAGCAGTTGACATACATGAAGGCACAATGGGCAATATTTCTGGAGGTGCAATTATTCACATTCCTGAAGGCATTACTGCAAGTGTCCCTGGTACAAACAAAAATCTGGGAAGTGCCATTAGCAACAATGAAGCTTCTGTCATTTATAAAACCACTGCCACAGATGCTACTGCCACAATTAGTATTGCTAGTGGTGGCCGTAATATTTCCAGTGATCTCACACTTAATATATCTAAAAGCACCATTCCTGAAGGTTCCAGAGTTCCCATTCCTAGCAGTGTCACTGACAATAATATTGAAAATAAAACTACTCTCTTCCTAGATGGTTTCTCAAGCAATATTACTATAGGTATTCCTGACCATATTAGGGGTAATGACTACATAGGCACTTTAGTTACCATCTCTGGGATTGTTCCTAGCATTACTTTTGATAATGATAGATACAAAGATGCCACAGCTTCAACAGATGTTATAACTCCCATTCTTTCTGTAAATATTCAGAGTAATTTTACAAGCAACAGCGCTGGATATGTAACTAGCAATATTCGTATTAATGATACAACAAGCAACTTTAAGGATGCTACAGTTTCTATTCCCATGGGTAGCACCAAACATAACCTTGAAGACAAAGCCACAAATGTTCATGATGATTCTGAAGGCAACAGCCATAATGATGCCACTGGAAATATCTCTCAGAAGACCACATCACCAATTTCCGGAAGGACCAGAAGTACTATTTCTACTATTTTTGGAGGTGGACCAACTCATCTCCCAGGAAAGGGCAATGAAGATGGTGCTCCTGGAGGCCCAAACCATGATAACTCTGGAGATGTGACAACCAACATCTTTGTTGATGCTACAACACATAATCCTACTTCTGCTCCTGGCAAAGGCAACAGCTGGGCAAATCACACTGTGCCTGTGTCGTTCTACTGTGTTCTCACTTGGATTTCTGTCATGGTTTCATTATAGTTTTTAAAATCCAAATGCAAATGAAATACATAAAACTTTTTCACAGTATCCACAAAATACACTTAGCCTGGTTAATTGAAAAACCTAGCAGCTATATTTGCACAAAGTAATTTGGTTATTATTCAGAGTATGCAATGTATTTTTCAATAATCCAGTAATAGCTCAGTGAAAACCAAGAAATGGAGTTCCTGCAGTAAACAGATTAAGCATATCCTGGAAACACTTCCAAAATATGAGGACAAATATAGTGAATGCCCATTTAACAACTATTGCTCTTTTCAGACCAACATCAAATTTGAAAAAGAGACACATAAACCTCAGAAAGATGGAAGACTGAGTCAACCTTGAGCCTAGTGAGATTTGAACTGCCAAACTGATGGCAATTGGCAGTCAGTAGAAGTAGCCTGCAGTACTGCATTCTAAGCGGAGTATAAGAAATTAGAAATTGAACTGCAGAAAGATATACAAAATAAGATTAAAAATCAAATGGACCAAAAAAAACATGAATTGAATTTAACTAAAAAAGAGGATATGGACTTAATAAAGATTTCTAAGAAAAAATTCTTTGAAAATGCAAACAAGCCATACAAAATGCAAATAAGCCATACAAAATAAGTTAATTAATCAACTAATAGATGAGGAGGGAACTGTATATTATTGAAATGAAGAAAAGAAAAAAATAGTACAGAAATATTATGAGAAACTCTATAAACAAAAGACAATATCAGAAGGAGCCTGAGTAGCGTAGGGGAGTAATGCCTCCTACAAAGGCAGCATTTAAGATCCAGCTGCTGCAGTTACTTGCGAGTTCAATGCCAGGCAGGCTCAAGGTCGACTCAGCCTTCCATCCTTTATAAGGTGGGTAAATTGAGGACCCAGTTTGTTGGGGGCAATAAGCTGACTTTGTATAAATATAAATATACAAAAGTATGAAGGCTATTGCTTAACGCACTGTAAGCCGCCCTGAGTTTCTGGAGAAGGGCGGCATATAAATCAAATTTTAAAAAAAAAGAAAGGATAAAACAATATTTAGAAAAATCTGAACTACCCAAAATACTGGAAGATTATAAAAAGACATTAGAGGAAAGAATAACGATGATGGAACCAACAGAGGGGATTAAAAAACAAAAGAATGGAAAAACACCAGGCCCAAATGGTGTGTATGGGCAAAAAAATTTGGATATACAATAGAGCTAGATAAATGGCAGCAACTATGGGAAAGAAATTATAAATTAACAACAGCGACAGCATATAAAGAGAATCTGTATAAAATGTTTTATAGATGGCATATGTCACCGGAAAGATAGGCAAAAATGTTTAAAGATAAATCAACTAAATGTTGGAAATGTCACCAGACACTGGGATCATATTGCCAGTATCATATGTGGTGGACATGTGCAGAAGCGAGAAACTAGAAAAATGACCCAGCAACATATAGATTTAAAACTGGAGCTGGTTTTTTGGGTATCTTATCTGAGAAATATAGTAAATAAAATGTATATTTGATTGTTAATGTAATAACAGCAGCAAGAGTTGTATTTGCACAAAATTGGAAAGTGGAAAAAATCCCTACAGAGGGAGAGATAATAAAAAAAATATTAGAATGTGCAGAAATGAATAGATTAACATTGGCAATTAAAGGGAAGGAAGAATCGGTGTATTATAACATATGGGAGCATAATGAATATGGATAAAAAGTGGTATAAAATTAAATAAATCCAGAAGAAAAATGTTTTTAACAGGAGATATATTAAATTGAAATGTAAAAGCAAAGAAATATATATATTAAGAAAATGATGGTAAGCGTTAAATATGATGACACAAAAATTTGTACCCAGATGACACACTGATTAATGTTTGTTTTTAATAAAAAATGAAAAACATTTTATTAAAAAAAATCAAAAGCCACAAGGGGGAGAGCAATCCAATGGTAAATGGCACAATCTGCCCCTTCTTGATCCCAGTGTGGATTATAGCACCCAAAACAGGAGCTCAAGGGGAATGTGAGGCGCTCTTAGACTCAGGCTGCACCAGTGGTGAAATGCTACCGGTTTTCACCGGTTTGAACAAACCGATAGTGATAAAAGCTACTGCTTCGCTCGAACTGGTAGTAAAAAAAGGCTACTGGTTCCTTTGAACCGGTATTTCCGATGATCAGCTGTGCCGCGTGATTTAAAATTGCTAGAAAGCAGGAAATCCTACAGGAATCTACATTGTGCGGCATAGCTGATTCCCCCCCGCTTTGCTGCTCTACTTACCTTCCCAAGCCTCCTTTTGGTGCATACTGTGCATGTGTGTGTGTGCAGCACATGTTTAGTGTGCAGCACACATGCACGTGCATGCAGCGCACATTTGGCGTGAACTGTGTATGCGTGCAAACTGGTTCAGATTTCACCACTGGGCTGCATGGCTGAGCAGGACATAGCGGTGGTCTTTATACTGGAACCTCCCAGAGAGTGGGGGAACTCCCAAAGAGTGGGGGAACACAGTAATTTCAACTGTAATAGACTTCTTCTCCAAGCAAGCACACTTTGTCACCTGTTTGAACCTCCTATCCACCTAAAGACTGGCCAAGATGACATTATTGGCTGCATGGGGTGCCAAGAAGGATCATCTCAGACTGGGAGATCCAATTTACTGCAAAGTTTTGGAGGGAGGATCATCTCAAGGGTTTAGCTCCATCTTTCATCAGAGTACATGGAATACTTCATTGGAGTACATGGAGCCGCAGAACGAGCTAACACAATGATAGAACAATATCTGAGATGCTATGTTAACCAGGAGCAATCTAACTGGACAGACCTCCTGTCATTTCACCCCAGAGATGGGTTTCAGCCATGGGTTCTGACCAGTTGTATCGTACGTATTTTATTGAATAGCCCGAAGGCCTTTTCAAAGAAAAAGAAAAAGATGGAACAAACAGTTACAGAAATAACAGTGAAAAAATATATGGTTTATAACATTAAAATTTAACAATATCGAAATTCAATAACTAAATTTCCAAAACTAGATAACCCAAATGAAATAGCTCCTCTCTAACTAAGCTTGTCTTTCTTACAATCAATGAAATTCTTTTCAATGTAACTGACCAGTTCTGGAGAACCGGTAGTGGAAATTTTGAGTAGTTCGGAAAACTGGGAGTAAAAATTCTGACTGCCCCGATCTATTCTCTCTCTCCCAAGTCCCGGCTGATCGGGAGGAAATGGAGATTTTACAGTATCCTTCCCCTGCCACACCACCAAGCCACGCTCACCAAACCATGCCACACCCACAGAACCAGTAGTAAAAAAATTTGAAACCCACCACTGATTCACCCCCTTTAAAATAGTCATGGGGATGGAATTTGTCCCCATGCTGGAATACTTGGGAAATCCCGTCCTCAGTGACCATAATGGAATGGGTGAGTTCCTTAAAAATGCGTGGGGGAATGTAAAATGGGCACTAGCTAAAGCAACAGAAATGCAGAAGGCACAGGCAGACAAAAGACGGTCACCCCAGAGGCGATTGCACATTGGGGGGAAGGTCTACCTCTCCACAAAACACCTGAAATTAAACTGAGTCTGAAGTTCATAGGACCTCCACCCACCTGCAAACTCTTAAAATTAGGAGGAAGAACCTGTACATTATTAAACATAGAAACACACATTAATTGATGTTCAAGGTGTGGTTCATCCTGGAACGGGCAATAAGGCATTGGAATGGAAGCACATAATACAGTATCTTCCAGCTGACATTCCGATGATTGTTCCTCCCCAATGGGAGGAATCAAAACCTTGCATTATGCAGGTGCAGAGCTTATTCTAGTTTGATTATAAAGGTTCAAGGGTCCTCTTTGCCGCTCCTCTCTAGAAAATTTTGGACGTGCTCCTAGGTTCCTGTCTCCAGTTGAGGCAGTTTCTGGAATAGCCCTAGATGTCAGTGTTGTCAAGGATGGGTACGTCCCGCTCGTGGAGTGCACTGAATTGGTCACAGACATCGGGGGTGTATTAGCACGTGCAGCTACTGTACGTTGAGCCGATGGCACTTGTGAACTATCGCCTAAAATGGTTGTTAGCGTTTCTATCGCACTCGCAACCCTACACTCAACATAGTCTCTCAAACTTTCAGCTGGAGTCGTTGTTGCCATCAAGGGAGCTAGAATTTTTATAGCCTGATCTACAACAGTTTGAACAGCAAATAGGGCTGTATCGATTTGGCCATGCTGGTTTAACGAAGAAGCAGGGACATTCATAGCAGGCAGTCTATTATCCCCCATCCTCAACTTAGAGTCCGCAGTAGGGGTTTTGGAAAAGGATTGAAAGTCTCTTACCAGTCCAGTGTTTTCTGGAGCTTCAATCCTATTTCTTTCAGTTGTCATCATAGCGGAATCCTTCAGCAACATGCTAAGATCAGCAATCGGATTTTTACTTGTTGCTGGCAAACCTAGAACTCGAAAAATTGCTTTCCTAAATTCATCATCCACTTCTGAATTTGTGTTTGATGATGATAGTTCACTCACTGCCTTAGGCATTTCAAAAACTAAGGCTTCTGCTCCAAAATCTATAGCTCCTCTACTCTCTTGCTCAATTAAAGTCTGGGATTTTTCAGCCAAAACCGTTTTGGCCTGAGCCCCAGATAGTATATCTTGTGACTCCATACTTCTTATAGCAGCCCAAGTCAACATCTGTTTTTCCTGCTTCAATTCAATTGCAGGCATTTCAGCTTAGCACATTGCAATGTGAACGAGGGTTCGCCAAACCATCCTCTGCTACCAACTGTTACGAGGGGGTGAAGTTTGTCCCAACGAACCGTGAATCTGTTCACATGCAAACTCACTGGAGCTAAATTAAAACTGACAGAGGAGTGTTGTAGAAAAATATACTTTACTAAAAAACATTAAAAGGACTATGTCTTTAAAAAACACATAAATAACAAAACTTATCTTCATTGACAGAAGCCAGGCCATCTCCTTAAATTCCTCTCAACAATACCCAAATCAGTCCTCTTAGCCCTTTCCAAGGGGGAGGGAAGAAACTAATTGAACACTAAGCTGTTTCAGAATCGGTACATCATCAAGGTGATGGAAAGCGGCAGCATAGGCTTCTCAGCAGAAAGAATGAGAAAGGTCCTGAGTCAAAACACCTGTAGAGTTGATTCAATTGTGGCTTGAAGCTTCTGACAGGGAAACTCTCCAGCTCTCCCTCTGGGTCGTGGCTTCAGCAAGCAGCAGCAGCAACTTGGAGACATCAACAGATGCTAGCTTGCAGGCATATGCTAGCTTGCATGCTCAGTTTAGCAAAGGCAAGATTTCGTTTTTCTGGCTTTCTAGCTCTGAGCTTCAGCTTTTAGCTCAGGCATTTCATTGCGAGGCAGAGATAGGCCTGTTTGAATCCTTACAGTTTGTAGCTAATCACATAGTCACAGCAATCCTGCAAGCACTTCTGACAGTAACACTTAACCCAAAACCGGGAGGTCCCTCCCAAATCGGGGGGGGGGGGGGACTCAGCCACTACTAATATGTCTGAAACTGATGTTTTCCAGGTGTTCCTTCCTCTCTAGGGGATCTGATTGTCAACTCTGAAATGGATCAAGCCCACGGCAGCCATCTTCCATTTCTCAAGTGGCCACACAGCTCAGGGAAGGCGGAGAGAGGAGTGAAATGTGAACTAGTCAAAACAACTTACTATCTCATGGCAACCAAGGAACTAGCCAGAAATTGAGACTGGTCACCAAGGAGACACCAGAAAATCCAGTTTGACAATGTGACCTGTGACACTAGGGAGGAGCTCTGACCACCCTCGTGGAGTCTGTTTCTGGCCTTTTGAGCAGTCACGTGAACATTTGTAGCCCGCTGGAGGTCATTTTGAAGGGATCTGGCGGGGCTCCTCCTGTCCCTCCTTGCACTAAGGTGGCGGTAGCGGTCCTGATGCTGGGTTTGTTGCCCTCCTACGGCCGCCTCCACATCTCCTGATGTACTGGCCTGTCTCCTGGTAGCACCTCCTTGCTCTGGACACTACGCTGACAGACACAGCAAACCTTGCCCCAGCTCGCATTGATGTGCCATCCTGGATGAACTGCACTACCTGAGCCAGTTGTGTGCATTGTAGAGTCTGTCTCATGCTACCACTAGATAGACAGCACCGCCAACATTCAAAAGTGATCATCAGCCAGAAAGCATAGGAACTGAGAAGTGGTCTGTGATCACCAGCTGCAGAACCACTTCTTTTTTGGGGATGTCTTGCTAACTGCCTATGCTTTCCACCTGTTGTCTATTCCATTTGCACAACAGCATGTGAAATTGATTGTCAATCAGTGTTGCTACCTAAATGGACAGTTTGATTTCACAGAAGTGTGATTGACTTGGTGTTACATTGTGTTGTTTAAATGTTCCCTTTAATTTTTTGAGCAGTGTATATTGAAACTGGGAAATAAGTAGAGCTGGTTTTAGGATCATCCCTGATGAAATGAAATGATGTAATCAATAATCCTCAGGCTTATCGGTACTTTCCTTCATATATGGGATCTCCCTAGTCTGGTCTGCCTCCATAGTTTCTCCAGATTCTAGAGAAAAGACCCTGGAGGTATAGGAGTGATTCCGGGATACCATTTTTGATGTTTGGATGAGTCCTTGTAACGGGTTTAATAGGACCACTTGAGAAGACTCTTGTAGGAATAACTTCAAATCTGAGCAGGGATCCTTTTCATTACAGCATTCGGAATAGTACTACTGTCAAAATACAGTTTTAATCAAACACAATTGCTGTGCTGGAGAAGTTTTTCATATCTGCGTAGAACTATAAATAAATAAAGGATCGGTTTCAATAGCTGTGCAAGTGAAAGAATTATCCTTTCCTTTGAAGTCTATCGTCCTCTGTTGCAGGGGATTTTCCTTATCCTTAAAGCAATTTGTTTCTTTAACAACCTTCTTCCATGATGAGGGTTGACATCAATACTTCAATGCTTTGTGGTTTGGATTGAGGTGTTAAACTCTTCCACACTCTCCGCGGATCAGGAAGGTATGCAGTCTCACTTTTCTTAGCTGCAGGGTGAGGGTTATTTAAAAATTGAAAAATCCTCTTTTTGATTGAAAAACGTCTCTTTTGATCGATGTCAGTAAGTCATATATTGAATCTACTGTTTGCACAGTTAACATGTTCTGAGTACAGACCATCTCTCTGAGGTCTGAATATGTCGGAACTTCTCTTTTAACGGCTAGAAGTAGGAGAGGGGATAGAGCTTGAAAAATCACCCATTCTAGCAGGCAAGTTTAAATCTAAAATCCGGGAAAAAAGCTCACTTTCTGTATCTCCCTCTCCCAGTGATACGACAGGGACAAAGTTCGATTTGGGTTTCTGGATTACACCTCTCCATAAAGTCATCCAATTTTAGCTGTTTAAGAGGCTTAATTACATAGATTTTGGGGAGAGAGAGTAAGATCTCTGCCTCTTACTTTTCTTTACCACTTTGGTAGATTCTGGATGGAATTCCATGTTTAAAAATGGTGTTGCTTCCAGTTTATAAAAATGGAGCCTTTTTGACACCTGGGAAATAAAACACATGACTCCACGGTCAGGGAAAAGGCTGCTAAGAAAGCCAAATTTTCTTTCAAACCAAAATCAAAAACAGACACAAGGACGAGATTCAGGGTGGAATTCCATGTTTAAAAATGGGGTTGCTTCCAGCTTTTAAAAATCGAGCATTTTTGGTGCCTGGAGAAGAAAACGCGTGTCTCCGCGGTCAGGAAAAAGGCTGACAAGAAAGCCAATTTTTTTTTGAAAATGCAAAAACAAAGGCCAGGATGAGTTTCAGGGAGGAATTAATTGCTTAAAGGTGGTGTTGCTTCCAGTTATTAAAAATCGAGGCTTTTCAGTACCTGGGAAAGAAAACTCCTGAATCGGCGGTCAGGAAAAAGGCTGTCAAGGTACCAAAAAATGTTTTGAAGGGAATTTTTTTTTGAAACCAAATGCAAAAACGGATGCCAATACAAGATTCATATTTCTTCCCTCCTCCCCCCAAATTTTATTTCTGTGTCAAAAGTGAATGTTCTTTCCAAATCCGAGCTTTGTTTCAGAAGTGTCTTACTTTGGCTGAATTGAATCCTACCGCCGATTCTGCGATTTACCTTGTTCTACCTCCTAAGGGAAATGTGCATCTGAAAATTTAGTATATTTTAAGACTTTCCAGACATCAGCGAATGTGAACAAGTGTTTCTTTTGTAAATCTGAACTTCAAGATAAAAACGTTTTCGGGCTGAAGTGAGTCCTAACGGTTAAGACATATTCCTTGGACTAACTCCTCAGGGCAAGGATGGATCTGAAAATATAGTGCATTTGACACTTTCCACCCACTTTTGAGAAATGAATGTTCGTTTCCTTTCCCAATCAGAGCTCTGTGTCAGAAATGACATTTCCTGACTGAATTGAATCCTACAGCCGATTCTGAGATACAGCTTGGTATAACTCTTCAGGGCAAAGTCAGATCTGCAAATGTAGTACGTTTGAGACAATTGGCAATAGGACTCAAATATGACAGAAAATGTAACTTTTCACACACTGCTCAGATTTGCAAAAGATATTCATGGTCCTCACAGTATGAAAAGCACAAAAACACATTCAATTTTCAAGTACGAACTTCTCCTGAGGAGACAAACCAATCTGTATCTCACAATTTTTCAATAGGACTCAGTTAAGCTAGAAAACGAAACTCTAGTGACACTACTGAGATTTGTAAAAGAAACACATATTCTTGTTCTTCACAGTCTGAAAAGCAGAAAAACACATTCAATTTTCAAGTACGAACTTTTCCTTAGGAGATAAACCAATCTGTATCTCACAATTGGCAAAGGACTCAATTGAGACAGAAAATGTAACTTTTCACACACTGCTCAGATTTGCAAGAGAAACACATTTTCATCTTTCTCGCAGTCTGAAAAGGACAAAAACACATTCAGTTTTCAAGTACGAACTTTCCCTGAGGAGATAAACCAATCTGTATCGTACAATTGGTAATAGGACTCAATTAAGCCAGATAATGTAATTTAAGAATCAGTGATCCGATTTTCAAAAGAAGCCCATATTCATGTTCTCCACGGTCCAAAATGGCCAAAGCGCATTCAATTTTCAAGTACGAACTTTCCCTAAAAAGTTAGATCAATGTTGTTTTTCATAACTTGTCCCAATTCAGGCAGAAAATGTAACTTTTGAAACACTGCTCAGATTTGCAAAAGAAACACCTATTCTTCTTTCTTGCAGTCTTAAAAGTACAAAAACATTCAATTTTCATGTACAAACTTTCCCTTAGGCGATCTGTATCTCACAATTTTTGAATAGGACTCAATTAACCTAGAAAACGAAACTATAGACACACTGCTGAGATTTGCAAAAGAAACACATATTCATGTTCCTCACAGTCTGAAAATCACAAAAACACATTCAATTTTGAAGTACAAACTTTCCCTTAGGAGATATTCCAATCTGTATCTCACAATTTTTCAATAGGACTCAATTAAGCTAGAAAACGAATCGTTAGACACAGTGATCCGATTTTCAAAAGAAACACATATTCGTTTTTCCCATGGTCTGAAAAGGCCAAAACACATTCAAATGCCAAAAACGAACTTTCCCTACAAAGTTGGACCAAAGCTGTTTTTCATAATTGGACTCAATTCTGGCGGAAAATGTAACTTTTGAGACACTGCTCAGATTTGCAAAAGAAACACATTCATGTTCCTCACAATCTGAGGAACAATCGTTTCGTTTTCTAGCTTAATGGAGTCCTATTGAAAAATTGTGAGATACAGATTGGTATATCTCCTAAGGGAAAGCTTGAAACTTGAAAATTTAATGTGTTTTTTTGCTTTTCAGACTGTGAAGAAGACGAATATGTGTTTCTTTTGCAAATCTCAGCAGTGTGTCTAAAGTTTCGTTTTCTGTCATAATTGAGTCCTATTGCCGATTGTGAGATTCAGATTGGTTTATCTCCTCAGGGAAAGTTCCTACTTGAAATATTTTTGTCTTTTTCAGATTGTGAGGAACATTACTATTTGTTTCTTTTGCAAATCTCAGCAGTGTCTCAAAAGTTACATTTTCAGCCTGAATTGAGTCCAGTTATGAAAAACAGCTTTGGTCCAACTTGGTAGGGAAAGTTCGTTTTTGGAAATTGAATGTGTTTTGGCCTTTTCAGACCATGGGAAAAACAAATATGTGTTCGTTTTGAAAATCGGATCACTGTGTCTAACGTTTTGTTTTCTAGCTTAATTGAGTCCTATTGAAAAATTTTGAGATGCAGAGTGGTTTGTCTCCTGAGGAAAAGTTCGTACTTGAAAATTGAATGTGTTTTTGTCTTTTCAGACTGTGAAATACACTCTGTGTTTTTTTCGCAAATCTGAGCAGTGTGTCAAAAAATACATTTTCTGCCTGAATTGGGTCCAGTTATGAAAAACAACATAGGTTAATTTTTTAGGGAAAGGTGATGTTTGAAAATTGAACGTGCTTTGGCTTTTTCAGACCGTGGGAAATATGACTATGTTTCTTTTGAAAATCGGATATCTGTGTCTAAAGTTACATTTTCTGTCTCAATTGAGTCCTATGCCATTTGTGAGATACAGATTGGTTTATCTCCTCAGGAAAAGTTCGTATTTGAAAATTGAATGTGTTTTCGTGCTTTTCAGACTGAGGAACATTATGTGTTTCTTTCGCAAATCTGAGCAGCGTGTCAAAAGTTACATTTTTTGCCTGAATTGGGTCCAGTTATGAAAAACATCTTTGGTCTAACTTTTTAAGGAAAGGTCATGTTTGAAAATTGAATGTGTTTTGGCCTTGTTGGACCGGGAAGAACATGAAGATTTTCTTTTGAAAATCGGATCACTTTCTTAAGTTACATTCTCTGGCTTAATTGAGTCCTATTCCCAATTGTGAGATAAAGATTGGTTTATCTCCTCAGGGAAAGTTCCTACTTGGAAATTCAATGTGTTTTGGTGTTTTTCAGATTGTGAGGAACATGAATATGTGTTTCTTTTGCAAATCTGCGCAGTGTCTCAAAAGCTACATTTTCCACTTGAATTGAGTCCAGTTATGAAAAACATCTTTGGTCCAAGTTGGTAGGGAAAGTCATATTTTAAAATTGAATGTGATTTGGCCTTTTTGGACCGTGGAGAACATGAACATTTTCTTTTGAAAATCGGATCACTGTTTCTTAAGTTACATTCTCTGGCTTAATTTGAGTCCTATTACAAATTGTACGATACATAGGTATATCTCCGCAGGGAAGGTTTGTACCTGAAAATTGAATATGTTTTTGTGATTTTCAGACTGTGAGGAACATGAATATGTGTTTCTTTTGCAATCCCAGCACTGTGTGAAAAATTACATTTTCAGTTTCAATTGAGTCCTATGCGATTTGTGAGATACAGATTGGTTTATCTCCTCAGGAAAAGTTCATACTTGAAAATTGAATGTGTTTTTGTCCTTTCAGACTGTGAAATTATTATTTGTTTCTTTCGCAAATCTGAGCAGTGTGTCAAAAGATACATTTTCTGCCTGAATTGGGTCCAGTTATGAAAAACAAAATTGGTCTAACTTTTTCGGGAAATTCGTGTTTGGAATTTGAATGTGTTTTGGCCTTTTCAAACCATGGGGGAAACGAACATGTGTTTCTTTTGAAAATCGGATCACTGTGTCTAACGTTTCGTTTTCTAGCTTAATTGAGTCCTATTGAAAAATTGTGAGATACAGATTGGTATATCTCCTAAGGGAAAGCTTGTACTTGAAAATTGAATGTGGTTTTGTGCTTTTCAGCGTGAGGAACATGAATATGTGTTTCTTTTGCAATCTCAGCACTGTGTGAAAAGTTACATTTTTTGCCTAAATTGGGTGCAGTTATGAAAAACATCTTTGGTCTAACTTTTTAGGGTCATATTTGAAAGTTGAATGTGTTTGGCGATTTTGGAGCGTGGAGATCATGAACATTTTCTTTTGAAAATTGAATGTGTTTTTGTGCTTTTCAGACTTCGAGGAAGATGAATATTTGTTTCTTTTGCAAATCTGAGCACTGTGTGAAAAGTGATATTGAGTCCTATTCCAATTGTGAGATACAGAGTGGTTTATCTCCTCAGGAAAAGTTCGTACTTGAATATTGAATGTGTTTTTGTCCTTTCAGACTGTGAAATTATTATGTGTTTCTTTCGCAAATCTGAGCAGTGTGTCAAAAGATACATTTTCTCCCTGAATTGGGTCCAGTTATGAAAAACAAAATTGGTCTAACTTTTTCGGGAAATTCGTTTTTGGAATTTGAATGTGTTTTGGCCTTTTGAGACCATGGGGGAAACGAACATGTGTTTCTTTTGAAAATCGGATGACTGTGTCTAACGTTTCGTTTTCTACTTAATTGAGTCCTATTGAAAAATTGTGAGATACAGATTGGTTTATCTCCTCAGGAAAAGTTCGTACTTAAAAATTGAATGTGTTTTTGTCCTTTCAGACTGTGAAATACATTATGTGTTTCTTTCGCAAATCTGAGCAGTGTGTCAAAAGATGCATTTTCTGCCTGAATTGGGTCCAGTTATGAAAAACAACATTGGTCTAACTTTTTAGGGAAAGGTTGTTTTTGGAATTTGAATGTGTTTTGGCCTGTTCAGACCATGGGAAAAACGAATATGTTTCTTTTGAAAATCGGATCACTGTGTCTAACGTTTCCTTTTCTAGCTTAATTGAGTCCTATTGAAAAATTGTGAGATACAGATTGGTATATCTCCTAAGGGAAAGCTTGCACTTGAAAATTGAATGTGTTTTTGTGCTTTTCAGAGTGAGGAACATGAATATGTGTTTCTTTTGCAAAGCTGAGCAGTGTGTGAAAAGTTACATTTTCTGTCATAAATGAGTCCCATTGCGGATTGTGAGATATAAATTGGTTTATCTCCTCAGGAAAAGTTCGTACTTGAAAATTGAATGTGGTTTTGTTCTTTTCAGACTCTGAGGAACATTATGTGTTTCTTTCGCAAATCTCAGCAGTTTGTCAAACGTTTTTTGCCTGAATTATGAAAAACATCTTTGGTCTAACTTTTTAGGCAAAGGGCATATTTGAAAGTTGAATGTGTTTGGTGATTTTGGAGCGTGGAGAACATGAACACTTTCTTTTGAAAATTGAATGTGTTTTTGTGCTTTTCAGACTTCGAGGAAGATGAATATTTGTTTCTTTTGCAAATCTGAGCACTGTGTGAAAAGTGACATTCCTATTCCAATTGTGAGATACAGAGTGGTTTATCTCCTCAGGAAAAGTTCGTACTTGAAAATTGAATGTGTTTTTGTCCTTTCAGACTGTGAAATTATTATGTGTTTCTTTCGCAAATCTGAGCAGTGTGTCAAAAGATACATTTTCTCCCTGAATTGGGTCCAGTTATGAAAAACATCTTTGGTCCAAGTTGGTAGGGAAAGGTCATATTTGAAAATTGAATGTGTTTTGGCCTTTTTGGACCGTGGAGAACATGAACATTTTCTTTTGAAAATCGGATCACTGTTTCTTAAGTTACATTCTCTGGCTTAATTTGAGTCCTGTTACAAATTGTACGATACATAGGTATATCTCCGCAGGGAAGGTTTGTACCTGAAAATTGAATGTGTTTTTGTGATTTTCAGATTGTGAGGAACATGAATATGTGTTTCTTTTGCAATCTCAGCACTGTGTGAAAAGTTACATTTTCTGTTTCAATTGAGTCCTATGCCATTTGTGAGATACAGATTGGTTTATCTCCTCAGGAAAAGTTCGTATTTGAAAATTGAATGTTGTTTTGTGCTTTTCAGACTGTGAGGAACATGAATATGTGTTTGTTTTGCAAATCTGAGCAGTGTGTGAAAAGTTACATTTTCTGTCTGAATTGAGTCGAGTTATGAAAAACAACATTGGTTTAACTTTTTAGGGAAAGTTCGTTTTTGGAATTTGAATATGTTTTGGCCTTTTGGGGGAAACGAACATGTGTTTCTTTTGAAAATCGGATCACTGTTTCTTAAGTTGCATTCTCTGGCTTAATTCAGTCCTATTACCAATTGTAAGATACAGGTTGGTATCTTACAGGACCATGAATATCTTACAGGACGATGAATATCTTTTGCAAATCTGAGCAGTGTGTGAAAAGTTACATTTCTGTCTCTATTGAGTCCTATGCCAATTGTGAGATACAGATTGGTTTATCTCCTCAGGGAAAGCTTGCACTTGAAAATTGAATGTGGTTTTGTGCTTTTCAGAGTGAGGAACATGAATATGTCTTTGTTTTGCAAATCTGAGCAGTGTGTGAAAAGTTACATTTTCTGTCTGAATTGAGTCCAGGTATAAAAAACAGCTTTGGTCTAACTTTTTAGGGAAAGTTCGTGTTTGAATATTGAATGTGTTTTTGGTTTTTCAGACCATGGGAAACATGAATATGTGTTTATTTTGAAAATCGGATCACTGTGTCTAAAGTTACTTTTTCCAGCTTAACTGAGTCCTATTGCCAATTGTGAAATACAGATTGGTCTATTTCGTCAGGGAAAGTTCGAATTGGTACATTAAATGTTTTTCTGTGCTTTTCAGACTGTGAGGAACATGAATATGTGTTTCTTTTGCAAATCTCAGCAGTGTGTCAAAAGTTCCATTTTCTGGCTAAATTGACTTCAATTATGAAAAACAGCTTTGGTCTAACTTTTTAGGGAAAGTTCGTTTTTGAATATTGAATGTGTTTTCGCTTTTTCTGACCATGGGGAACATGAATGTATGTTTCTTTTGAAAATCTGAGCAGTGTTTCAAAAGTTACATTTTCTGTCTCAATTGAGTCCTATTGCCAATTGTGAGATACAGATTGGTTTATCTCCTCAGGGCATGTTCGTACTTGAAAATTGAATGTGTTTTTGTTCTTTTCAGATCGTGAGGAACATGAATATCTGTTTCTTCTGCAAATCTGAGCAGTGTTTCAAAAGTTACATTTTCTGTCTCAATTGAGTCCTATTGCCAATTGTGAGATACAGATTGGTTTATCTTGTCAGGGAAAAGAGCTTTGGTCTAACTTTTAAGGGAAAGGTTTAAGTTGAAAATTGAATGTGTTTTTGTGCTTTTCAGACTGTGAGGAACATGAATATGTGTTTCTTTTGAAAATCTGAGCTCTGTGTCAAAGGTTCCGTTTTCTGGCTTAATTGAGTCCTACTGCCAATTGTGAAATACAGAGGGGTGTATCTCATGAGGGATAGTTTGTATTTGAAAATTGAATGTGTTTTCGGTTTTTCAGACCGTGTGGAACATGAATATGTGTTTCTTTTGAAAATCGGATCCCTGTGTCAAAAGTATCTTTCTGGTTTAATGGAGTCCTATTGCCAATTGTGAGATACAAATTGATTTATCTTCTCAGGGGAAGTTCGTACTTGAAAATTGAATGTGTTTTTGTGCTCTTCAGACTGCGAGGAACATGAATATGTGTTTCTTCCGCAAATCTCAGCAGTGTGTCAAAAGTTCCATTTTCTGGCTAAATTGACTTCAATTATGAAAAACAGCTTTGGTCTCACTCTACAGGGATAGTTCGTGTTTGAAATATCAATGTGTTTTGGCCTTTTCAGACTGTGAGGAACATGAATATGTGTTTCTTTTGTAAATCTGAGCAATGTGTCAAACGTTCCATTTTCTGACTGAATTGACTTCAGTTCTGAAAACCACTTTGGTCTAACGTTTTAGGGAATGTTCGTGCTTGAAAATTGAATGTGTTTTGGCCTTTTCAGACCATGGGGAACATGAATACATGTTTCTTTTGTAAATCTGACAATGTGTCAAAAGTTACACTTTCTGCCTAAAAGGACTTCAGTTATGAAAACAAGCTTTGGTCTAAGTTTTCAGGGAAAGTTTTAATTTGAAAATTTAATGTGTTTTGGCCTTTTCAGACTGTGGGGAACATGAATATGTGTTTCTTTTGAAAAGCTGAGCTCTGCGACAAAAGTTACCTTTTCTCACTTTATTGAGTGCAGTTATGAAAATGAGCTTTTGTCTAAGTTTTCAGGAAAAGATTGAATTTGAAAATTGAATGTGTTTTGGCTTTTTCAGACCATTGGGAACATGCATATGTCTTTTGAAAATATGAGCTCTGTGTCAAAGGTTCCGTTTTCTGGCTTAATTGAGTCCTATTGCCAATTGTGAAATACAAAGGGGTGTATCTCATGAGGGATAGTTTGCGTTTGAAAATTGAATGTGTTTTCGGTTTTTCAGACTGTGTGGAACATGAATATGTGTTTCTTTTGAAAATCGGATCCCTGTGTCAAAAGTATCTTTCTGGTTTAATGGAGTCCTATTGCCAATTGTGAGATACAAATTGATTTATCTTCTCAGGGGAAGTTTGTACTTGAAAATTGAATGTGTTTTTGTGCTCTTCAGACTGCGAGGAACATGAATATGTGTTTCTTTTGCAAATCTCAGCAATGTGTCAAAAGTTCCATTTTCTGTCTGAATTGACTTCAGTTCCGAAAAACCGCTTTGGTCTAACTTTATAGGGAACGTTGGTGTTTGAAAATTGAATGTGTTTTGGCTTTTTCAGACCGTGGGGAACATGAATATGTCTTTCTTTTCCAAATCGGATCACTGGGTCAAAATTTACGTATTCTGGCTTAATTGTGTCCTATGGCCAAGTGTGAGTTACAGATTGGTCTATCTCCTCAGGGATAGTTCGTATTTGAAAATTGAGTGTAGGTATGAGAAACAGTTTTGGTCTAACTTTTCAGGGAAAGTTTGTCTTTGAAAATTGAATGTGTTTTTGTGCTTTTCAGACTGTGAGGAACATGAATATGCGTTTCTTCCGCAAATCTGAGCAGTGTGTCAAAAGTTACATTTTCTGGCTAAATTGACTTCAATTATGAAAAACAGGTTTGGTCTTACAGGGTAAGTTCGTGTTTGAAAATTCAATGTGTTTTGGCCTTTTCAGACTGTGGGGAACATGAATATGTCTTTCTTTTCCAAATCGGATCACTGGGTCAAAATTTACGTATTCTGGCTTAATTGTGTCCTATGGCCAAGTGTGAGTTACAGATTGGTCTATCTCCTCAGGGATAGTTCGTATTTGAAAATTGAGTGTAGGTATGAGAAACAGTTTTGGTCTAACTTTTCAGGGAAAGTTTGTCTTTGAAAATTGAATGTGTTTTTGTGCTTTTCAGACTGTGAGGAACATGAATATGCGTTTCTTCCGCAAATCTGAGCAGTGTGTCAAAAGTTACATTTTCTGGCTAAATTGACTTCAATTATGAAAAACAGGTTTGGTCTTACAGGGTAAGTTCGTGTTTGAAAATTCAATGTGTTTTGGCCTTTTCAGACTGTGGGGAACATGAATATGTGGGTTTTTTTAAAAAGCTGAGCTCTGCCTCAAATGTAACCTCTTCTGGCTTTATTGAGTGCAGTTATGAAAAAGAGCTTTTGTCTAACTTTTCAGGGAAAGTTTGTATTTGAAAATTGAATGTGTTTTTGTGTTTTTGAGACTGTGAGGAACATGAACATGTGTTTCTTTTGCAAATCTGAGCACTTTGTGAAAAGTTACATTTTATGTCTGAATTGAGTCCTTGCCAATTGTGAGATATAGATTGGTTTATCTCCTCAGGGAAATTCGTACTTGAAAATTGAATGTGCTTTTGTGCTTTTCAGACTGTGAGGAACATGAATATGTGTTTCTTTTGGCAAATCTGAGCAGTGTTTCAAAAGTTACATCTGGCTTCATGGGGGTCACAATGGGAGTCTCCCATGCAGCATGATCGATCGATTCAAGGATGCCCTGGGCGATTAGTTTATTCAATTGTGCATCCACTTTTGGTCTAAGGGCAAACGGGACTCTGCGGGGCTTTAGCCAAATGGGAGTGATTTTCGGATCTAAATTGAATGATATGGGTTTCCCCAGGAATTTACCTAGACTCCCGTCGAAGACGTCTTTGAAGTCTTCTAGGAGTTGGTCGAGTTGGCTAGTCCTGATCTGATTAATGCCGCCAATTGTGAGCCCTAGGGGCCTGAACAACTCCATGCCAAGTAGGGATGGACGGGCGTCCTTGACGACGGCGATGGGGAGGTCTCCATTGAACTCTTTGTATTGCACCCTGATGTTGGTTCATCCAAGAATGCCAATGGGGTGCCCGCCGAAGTCTACCAGCTTTGCCTGGATGGGTTTGTCCTTTGGAGATCTTTGGTTGGAGTTTTTTAAGGTGGTGCCAGGCAATAATGGAAAATGGCGAGCCTAAGTCTATTTCCATGGGGCATGGTGCCCCTTCCTGTTGCACTCACTAGGCAAAGGATCAATTTTCGCCAAACTGGACCTGGCACAGGCTTACCAGCAGCTGCCAGTGGACCAGACAACTACGGAGGTGCAAACGATTGTCATGCACCGGGGTGCCTTTAAATGCAACAGACTCCAGTTCGGAGTCAGTGCCGCCCCAGGGATATTTCAATCGATGATGGAACACCTCCTCCAAGGCATTCCAGAGGTGGTGCCCTACTTTGATGACGTCCTAGTCTCAGGGACATCAGAATCCCAACTAATGGAACGGCTCAGGCTCACACTGCAGCGGTTCCAGGCGAAGGGACTACGGGTCCAATGAGACAAGTGCGTGATTGGAGTCAGGGAAGTCGAGTTCCTGGGCTATTTAATAGATAGCCAGGGCATCCACCCCACTAAAAGTAATACATGAGGCTCCAGCCCCCCAAAACAAATGGAGCTTCAGGCTTTTCTGGGACTACTAAATTTTTATAGTGTCTTCTTACAACAGAAAGCCACCATTGCTGAGCCACTTCACTGACTCCTAGGGAAGGTGGCACCTTGGAAATGGGGGAGCGAAGAAGAGGAAGCCTTCCAGAAAGCAAAAAGACTCCTATCCTCTGACAGCCTCCTCATCCAGTACAATGGAGAACTTCCGGTAACCTTGACTTGCGACGCCTCACCCTACGGGGTCGGGGCCGTCCTCAGTCACCAACTACCAAACGGGACAGAAGCCCCAATAGCGTTCTTCTCAAAAACTATGTCACCAGCCAAGAGAAACTACGGCCAGATGATAAGGAGGCGTTGACGATGGCGGGCGTAAAGCGATTCCATGAATACATCTATGGAAGAGCTTTTACAATCGTCACCGACCAGAAACCCTTACTGGGCCTCCTCACCAGGGACAAACCCACCCCAACCTTCATGTCACCCAGGATGACACGCTGGGCCATCTTCTTGTCTGGCTACAACTACCGCCTCGTCCACCGGCCAGGGAAAGTCATCAGCAACACCGACGGCCTCAGCAGGTGCCCGCTGAACGAGCAGATCATGGATCCAGCACCTACACTCTGCCTCCATCACATCAATGATGACCAGTCGAGCCCGGTGTCCTCAACCATGGTAGCACAGCACACAGCGAAAGACAGAAACCTCAAGCAAGTATTATCCTGGGTCTTGCGGGGATGGCCGGAGGAGAACCAGAAAGAGGAATTCGCCCCATATCAGCGATGGGGCGACTGCTATGCAAGGCTGCCTCCTCTGGGGCGACCGGGTAGTCATCCCCCCATGCTACAAAAATGGACTTTACAAACTCTCCACAACGGGCACCCCGGAATAGTCAGAATGAAGGCCCTAGCGCAGAGTTATGTCTGGTGGCCCGCCTCAGATAAAGACATTGAGGCGTGGATTGCCAGATGTGACCCGTGCCAGGCAATGAGACCTGCACTCCCGCAAGCGCACCTGACAGAATGGGAACAACCGTCCGGACCGTGGTCAAGAATACACATCGACTTCGCCGGACCAATGAATGGAAAGTCCCTGCTGATCGTGGTCGACGCATTCTCCAAGTGGCTCGAAGTTATAGCCATGCCCTCCACAACAACGGAAGCCACCATCAGAGCCCTACGGCGACTCTTCGCCACACATGGCCTGCCGGACACCTTAGTCTCCGACAACAGGCCCCAATTAATGGCGAAAGCAATGGAAGAATTCCTGGCTGGTCAAGGAATCAGGTACGCACTCATCGCCCCATACAGACCGGCCGGAAACGGACAGGCTGAAAAAATGGTGAGGCTGACAAAAGAGACTCTGACCAGAATGGGCAATGGGGACTGGCAGGAACAAATTGACCAGTTCCTGTTGACCCAACACATCACACCCCACACCACAACAAAGAAGAGCCCGGCAGAGCTACTGATGGGGAGGAAGCTGCGCTTGCCGCTAGATCGCCTACATCCAATGTACAACCCGAAAGACAAGCCGAACAAACCACCGCCGACAAGAAGCTTCGCGTGCGGTGATTTGATTTTCGTGCTCAATTTCCAGGGCGATCCAAAGTGGCTCAAGGGTCAGATCGTGAGAGTGACCAGCCCGAGGTCCTACGAGGTGGAGCTGGCCGACAGCCGTTCCTGCCGGCGACACATTGACCAGCTCCGGAAAAGGTGGAGGGGAGTCGAGGAAAACCACCCCGACGAGGTAGGCCTGCCTTACACAGATGGAGTAGGCCAACCACAACCAGACAGGGTAGGCTTACCACCCCCCAATGAGGTAGGCCTACCCCACCCCGATGAGGTAGGCCTGCCACAACCCCGCAGGGTAGGCCACCCACCCTCAGAGGGACAAGACAGACCACGAGCAGAAGAAGACGACCAACAACGCCCCAGCGAAGGAGGACTGCCTCAACCCGGCGAGGCAGGACCAACCCTACCCAGTACAAGGAATAAGGAAAGCCAAGGCGAAGAGAGCATGGTAGACCAGGACCTGCTCCACCAGCGAGAGTGCCAACCTGCCAACACCAGTGGCACCCAAGAGCATGACCCCCGAGACCGACATAACAACGGAGAGGGACGGAGAGACGAGACCGGGCAGCGCAACACCCCCCAGACAGAGTCGACCAACACCTGTCTGGCGAGAGAGGCGAACACTGACCCGGCAGGGGAGGATTACAACACCCCAGCGGAGGAGCCCGCCCGCAACCCGACGAAGACGACCACCCCATCTGCACCCTGGAGGGAAGCCGCCACCCCGGCAGGGTAGGACAACGACACCCCCGCGAGGGAGGCCTACCCTATCCCGACTAGGCAGGCCGATCAGCCCAGGTCAGGATGGGACAGTCACGAGCACCCCCTCCCGGGGGTAACCCCAGGAGGGAAGCCGCCACTGCCCCCAACCTGGGGGCACCCTGGACATTAGACGAGGACCCGGGAACCTTACCAAGGTTCAGGCGACCGTCTCCCAACTGCGACGACTGGAGTGACCCGAATGACCACCAGTCCAACGGCAGCACGACCCAGAAACAGCACCTGGAGAAGACTTCAACTCCAGCCGGAGGCGCCAGACAAGGCCCCGCGCACTCGACGGCAGAGTCCGGAGAATCCCGGATGGGAGGACCGGAACCAGCAGGAGCCAGACCCGTCCGGAGCAACATCAACCCACCGAATGAGCCGCGCAGGTCCGGTAGAACTGTCAGGCATCCCACCTACCTGCACGAGTACGTTATTGCATACACTGAATGACTGACTAAGAACTAGGAGGGGAGGGGTGTTATGTCCTTATAAGGACATCCGCCAGGGGATTGGCAGATTCCACCGGCAAAGATTGGGAGATTTAAAAGGTTGTCATTGGCCGGCAGGCATGCCTGAGCAGGATATAAGGAGGCTCGGCAGCCCAGCCGGCAGTTCAGTTTGCACTTCAATAAAGGTTCTGAACGGACAGCAGCTGAGTCGTGTTTCTTTCCGGCGCCGAGCTAACATACTCCTTTGATGCTCTTTCTATAGAGATATTTTAAACCCAATAACCAATAGGCATCCTGGCCATTCCGACACTGCTTAGCTCCAGTGGCTGCTTAAGGAGGAACAGACTGTGGTTACAGCAAAGGTGGCTAGATTCTCCGCAGCAGCGCTGGGGATTCATGGGAAACACGTCAATAATCTACCATAGCTATTTCACACAACTAAAGTAGCAAATCCTTTTGCATTACAACTCCTTTGCATTTAATGACTATGGGCCTCACAGTTTAAGGAGTGATATTATAATATTGTTAGGCCATGTGTAACTGACATTGGATGCCAAATTGTGATTTTAATATACAGCTTATCTGTTTATTATTTCATTCTAGAATTTTTAACTGGATATTCCTTGAGTGTTTTTATTTATTCTGATCTCTGGTCTTTGATTGTAATAAACTTGATTTGATTTGATGCAATTCGATTTACCAAGAAGTGTATCTAAGAAGACATATGATAGAGTTGACTGCTCCCCGTGTAAATTGTTCCCTCAGATAAAGGAACAATTCTTGTGTCTTAAAGCAATGCACCATCTCATTGAGGTTGCAGTTATCACATCTTAAAAAATAGGACAGAACTGTCCATTAATTGCTGGACAGGGGCCTGTTCATTCATTGCTGTTCAGTCTCTGTTAGTGGTTGATAATGGATTAGAACAGCCTACCCAAATCTGATGGCCTCCAGATGTGAATGAATGCCTGTTTTTGATTCATGCTTGGCACAAATCCACCTTTCTCTGAGAAGGGGGATCCAGATGTGTTTGCCAACACTGGTGCTGCTCTGTTTGTAGACCAGAGACTGCACCTTTGATGTTGTGTCTGCTGCTGCAGCCCCAGGAGACCTAAAATAACACCAGAGCTCAACATTGTGAGCAGATCCTTGGACTTTCACGTGGACCGGTAGCTCCCAGGAATTGCCCAGGCCCCTCTCCTCTTGAAGGGCATCTCAGCTCTCTGGATCTTGATGGAGAGAGCACAGAAATGGCCTCTCTGCCTTTTGATCTCCAACCTTGGAAAGAGAAATTTATGGGCCTGATTCCTCAAGGAAATCCTGCTCTTACTTCCAGCTTCTGAAGAGTTACTTAAAGATGTCAACTAGGCTTTGGCTGTTATAACTATGGGTATCCTTTCCTCAAACTCTTGCCTAAACCTTTATATCTTGCATCTATGAAGGATTTGTCAACACTCTGTGTTTGTGTGTTTGTGTCTTGTGGCACAATGGTCTTTTTTCTATATTTATCTTCTTTTCTTCTTTCTACTCCAGCTTTTCTTCTTTCTACTCCACCTCCAAGAAATTTAAAACTAATAATTAATACATTTCAGTTTCCAGAGTTGACAAACACTGTATTAAACAGCATAGGAAGCCCACAATTTGGTTCCTTTGGGTTTACATCCTCATGTCTTGCCTGAATCCAGTCTCCAAATCGCACACAAGTGGATGGCCTCCAGGAGCCCCCTTCTCCCTTCCATCATCCGGCCGGTGATTCAACTACAATTCTAAGAAGGCCCAGGGCTGGGTGGCCCATAGGTCAGAAGAATCCACGATGATGCAATGAAAGCTCTGCTGGGAATTCTGGGAGTTGTAGTTGAACCTATCTGAAATTGCCAAGTTGAGGAAAGCCCTCCCAGGGGCAGATTAAGATGCCTCCTGGATCCCCTCCTGGAGATGTTCTCCATGTTTGCACCCATGAGCTCTTTCCCCTCTCCCATTTCCTGACTCCCTTCTCAGTTCCAGGAAAGAGGAAGAATCCCCTGCAATGAGTCATCCTGAGTGGTGACCTCCCACTTGTGTGTCTTCTCCTGCCTTTGCTGCTCTGGACAAGCCATTCAGAAGAAATCTCCAATCCTCCAGAAAAGGCCAACAATGAAGATGTGGCTCAAGAGGTCTTAGCCTCCATCTTGAAAGAAAGTCACCGAACCAGCCCTGTCCCAAAAGAAGGGAGGGAGGGAGGGAGGGGTCCATGGAGTGTGGGCGATGATCTGCCAGTGTTTTAGCTCAGGGTCCAGCCAGGTGGGCGCAGGGCCAATGGCTCACCCGTCACTGACCACCATGCCAGTTCCTGCTGCCCACAGCAGGCAGGAAAAGAGACACAAGGAAGGGACAATTTCCCAAAAGGCGTTTCATCCTCCTAAAGAAACCCATCCCAGCTCCAAAGAGGCTCCAGGCCCCTCACAAAGCCCATTGCCTTCCGATGCCTTTGGACAATGGAGCCAAGACTTGGGCGATTCTTCCTTGGAGACCTTGAGCCAAGGAAGCCCCTGGGACTATCACACCCAACACTCGGGCCGCTTCTCCCAGGTCCCTGGAGCTCCTCCTCACCGGGGCCATGACAGGCTCTGCAATCGGGGCCCCGACTTGCCGCTGAAGGGAAGAGCACAGACCCCCCCCCCAATCCTGCAGGCGGTCTAGGAGGAATCCTACCTGCCACCCACCTCCAGATCCACTCTTCTCTCACCCACTTCGCACCTCCTACCTGGCAGCTGCTGGCTGAGAGGCGAATGGAGGGAGGGGTGAGGGGAGCTATGCCCAAGGCCAGACCCCCCTTTCCCCCTTTCTCCTTCTGCCTTTGTGGGCGGCGGCTGTCCTGAGGCCTGGGGGCTCCTGAACCTTCTCCCTCCCCAGCCTGATTTCAGGGTCGGGTGTATAAGTTGCAGGTGAGGGGAGGTGATTGAGACAACTGGGCCCTTCTTCACTCCCACAACTGTAGCCAGCAACATCTGGAGAAGGAGGGGCTTCCTCTGCTTTGGGGGAGGAGAGAAAAGATGCAGCTGGCCAGATTGGGGGGAGGGGCAGAAATCCTCCTTTTATTTTAGTTCAGATGGACCCGGTTCCTCCCCTCCAGACCTTCCGGCTCTGGGGATCTACAGAGGCCCCTCCATCCTCCCTTCCTCCCTCAAACCTCTCAGACTGGCCGTCCCTCTGGATCCCTTCCTCTTTAACTGTAGCAGGGACCTCAATCTGGCCAGGGATGATTGACAGCTCCTGGGTATTTTGTTTTGTTTTGTTTTTATTTTATTTTTCTAACACAATATACAATATAGGACATACAACATTTATAAACAAACTCTCTTTATAGCTACTGCATGATGGTTTTCTTTGTTATTCACAATTTCTCCTTCTTTCTCTTTCTGTTATTCCGATCTACTTCTTGTCCCCAATATTTTGATTGCAATGTATATAATGTATTTCTCTCATTCATTTCAATTTCCTATTTTTTATCTTTAACATATCCTTTCTTTATTCTTTAACATTTTTATCTTTCCTCCCTATTTTTCTTCTTCGTTTTTCCTCCCCTCCAACCACTTAGACCATTTGTGCCAAGTCTTCTAGTATTTTGTGTCCTCTTTTTCTTTAAGTTCTTTGGTCAGTTTATCCATCTCGGCACATTCCAAGATTGAGACTTTTCTACTAGGGATATTTACAGAAAAAATTACGGAGGAGATAAAATATTTAATATTACACATCTTACCAGCCACTCATATAGTCTCTGCCCAGAATTGCAAGAAAGAAAATGTACCAACAGAAGAAGAGCTGACAGCTCCAGGGTGTTTTGGGTTGTTTTGAGGTCCACTGTCTGGGTGGGTTTTGCTCTTCTGCGTAAGAGTTGTGTAAGGGAACGTCAGAAATATGCTGAGGACACCTGGTGGCAGGTGACGGGGGAGGAAAACTGCAGGTAAGGAAAAGACCGGAGGGAGCAGGAAAGGGGGGTGGGGCAGAGAGAGAGAGACCAAGGAATGGCCATAAGGCTTGGGGTCCCTTCTGAAGAGGGAAACCTTCTCCCTGGTTTGACCTCTGAAGCTTTGAGCAGGTCAGGCTGATTCCTCTTCAGTCATTTGCAGTTACAGAGTCACCCAAAGGGAAAGGAAGGGGAAGGGGTTTCTCTCCTCTCCCCCTCCTCTTTCCAGGCAGCGACCCAGACTGAATGCAGATTCTTCCTTCATTGGGATCGGCTGGACAGGAGGCCACCCAGAAATGACACCTTCTCTTCATTTATGGATGAGACTGAGGTGGACTCCCATCTCATGCACAACATCCCTGGGGCGGTCAGTGTGGAAGAATAAAATATAAAACCCAACAAAATGACCCCCCGAGTCTTCCCTGGCTATGGGGGGCTCCTCCCCTCTTCTCATCCAGCCCCACCCTAACCCCAACCTCTTCCTAGGGCAGAAATCCTCATCTGTGAAATGAAACGTGTGTGTGTGTCTGTCTGTCTGTCTGTCTGTCTGTCTGTCTCCTGGTCAGCTGCTTTCAGCCCCAGAGAAGAAATCGGTGGTTCTGAATTGGGGGAGGAAGCGTTGATCTCAGACTTTGAAGGTGGGAAGGACCAGAACCAGAGGAAGCACCAATGGGAATTCTCCCTGCTTGAGCGTCATCGGTCTCCGGGGAGAAACCTTTGTGGCTTCACCTGAAAGAGGGGGGAGTTCGTCGCAGAGAGAGAAGCGGAGAAATTGGGGGGGGGGGGAGAATCCGTTGGGGGGGAAGTAGTTCAAGGGGGGCTCATGGCAGCCCTAGACGGGACCCTCCACTTTCTTTGCTCCCTTCACGAGTCTCAGCCAGGGATTTCCGCTTCCCTCCTTCTTATCCCCCCTCCCCCATCGACATCCACAACAGCGATTCCTGAACCCAAAACCGAGCTCTTATTTGCGGTAAGTCCGAAAACCCCCCAGCGCTGAGGGTACAAGCGGCCCTCCGGCAGCCCCTTTTGCTCCGGGAAGGGACCCCACTCCACGCCTGATGGGGGGAGAAGGGGCAAAAGGAAGTCCACCCTCCCCTCCAGGGCTAGCATGAGCCCCCCTTCAGCTGCGGCCCCCGAGACTGAAAATCTACCCCTCCCCCTTTCTCCGCTTCTCTCTCTGCGCTGAATTCTCCCCTCCATCAGGTGAAGTCCGGAGACCGATGACGCTGCAGAAGGGAGGATTCCCATTGGTCCTTGCGCTTTTCTGGGCTCTCCCTATTCCGAGGTTCTAGGAAAATCCTTCGTGCCCCCAATCCAGACCCTCCGATTCCGCCTGTGGGGTTGCGGGGCCCGTAGAGCTCGCTTGCTCCTTTCCTTCGGCCACGGGCTCCAGAGCCGGCCGGGCCTTCCTCGGTTCCTGGGAAAAGGCCGGCATTTCTTTGCCCCTCCGGCGTTTCTCCGGCATCGCGTCGCCTGAAGCCCCATTCTGGGCTCTGCAGCCTTTCTGCGCCTCCTTCACTTGGCCGGGAATCCCACTGCCTGAGCCACAGGGATCCCCGGATCCCCTCGCCTCTTTTCCTTTCCTTTTCTGTCCTTCTTCTCTCTTCCTTTCCTTTCCTTTCCTTTCCTTTCCCTCCCCTCCCCTTCTCTTTCCTTCCCTCCCCTATTTCTTGAAAGAAGAAATATTTAGAGAGCAATCTTGAATTTAAAATTAATTTATTAATTAATAAGAAAAAAGAAACAAAAGAAACAGAAAAAAGGTATATTACATAGTTATAGTTTTATATATATACATATTTACATAAAGAAAAAAGAACTGCTGCGGCCATCCAGAGACAAACCCCCAAAGATCCTTGGAGACCCTGGAAAGTGACCTTGTTCCTCTTTGGGGTCCATGCTTGGTTTGGCCTCTGCATTGAAGGGGTTGCAAGTGTCACCAGAAGCACCATCTGAAGATGAGGAGGCGGCCTCCATCACTGTGGAACCTCCATACCGGAATCCATCCCTTCCCACATCACCATCATTGATGAAAGAAGATGCCAGACGTTCAGCCCTGGTCAACAATGTGATGGTTGTCATCTCAGCCGTGGCCGCTGTTTGTCCTGGAAGCAGAGATTCAATACTTTAATAACAATGAAACAGTAAGCAAGAAACAAAACAATGAAGAAAACCGAGTTAAAGGCTCCTAGTTTTCTTTCCTGTTGGCTTCCACAGTCCAACCACCCCCACCCAAAACCCCAAAGCAAGAAATGCAAAACAAAAGGCATTGAGGATTAAATAACAACAATAACAGAATATCTTTAAAATAGAAAATAAAGAAAAATTGGCAAGCAAACACTTACCAACCATCACATTGTTGAGCAAAGTAGAACGTCTGACATCCTCTTCGTTCATCAATGATGGTGATGTTGGGGTTAATGCGTTCCGGTATGTACGGTTCCACCGTGATGATGGCAGCCTCCACATCTTCACTTTGTTGCTCTGGTGACACTTGCAGGCAACGTTTTCTCGGGATTGAAGAAGAAAAAAGAATAAAATATCACTGACTGATACATTCTTTTCTTAACAACAATAATAAACCTATTCTTAATAGGAGGTCCATTAGTGGAGATTTTAAAGAAAAGGTTGGGGGTTGGACTAGAAGACCTCCAAGGTCCCTTCCAGCCCTGAGGGACTCTATCCTTTCTCCTGTTAGTCCCACCAACATTTTGGGAGGCTTTCAGTGCCCCAGGGCTCCCCAGGTTGTGGTGATGCCCCTGAGCAGGAGCAACTTACCTGCAGAGGCCAACCAATGCATAGACCCCAAGGACAAACAAGGTCACTTTCCAGGGGTCTCCAAGGACATTCTGGGGTCTGTTAAGGGATGGCCGCAGCAGTTCGTTTGGATCCATTTCTGGAAGAGAAAAGGGATGGAGGAAAAAGAGTCAATATCTGGTTTTAATGGTTGGTGGTTCCCCTCCAAGACTAACCATCCCAAGATCAAACTCCCAAGCGAGGGAAAAAAAACCACCTGAGACCAGAAACCAAGTTTTGCTCACCTCTTGGTCTCAGTCTCTCTCTCTCTCTTTCTTTTTTGCTCTCTTGCTCTCTCTCTCTCTCTCTCTGTTTCTCTCAAGTGAGTCTTAGATTCTTAGAGTCTTTAGCCTGCATGGCCCCACCCATCAACGGAAAAGAATTCCAACAGAATCCAGGTATCCAGGTAATCTAGAGGTCAAACAACACCTCTCCCTCTACTCAACCCTTGACCCCTCCCTCCCTGGGAATCCCCCCCCTTTCAGCACAGGAGGGAAGGTTAACCGTTTAGTGGCCCTCAGCAGTGGGGAATCCAGGGGGTCCTGCCTAAGCAGGGGGTTGGACTAGAAGACCTCAAGGTCCCTTCCAAGTGTTATTTTCTGTGGGGCATTCCGAGAAGCGACCATCCAAACCTTGGTTCCACCCCACCTGTACCCATGGACACGGCCATCAAATAACCCCTTCACCCATGCAGAAACTTCCTTCCTCCCAAGCAGGCCTGACAGGTTCACCTGCTATTTGCAAAGGGATCCTCATGCACAAGACCTGAGGTGCAGCCTAAAAGAAAGGCTCTTCCACTTCATCCCTTCTCCTCGTTCTGCGATGGAACGGACTCCGAAAGCACCGTCCCTCTTTGGGGCATCTTCAGCGCACATCTCAAAGGTGCTTTTCAAAAGACAGCTGGAATTTCTTGGGTTTTTCCCCTTGAAAACATTTCACTTCTCACCCAAGAAGCTTCTTCAGTTCTGACTGAATGGTGGGGAAGGGAAGGATTTGTCCTCCTTGCAGCCGTTTGGTGGTTAGCATTGTGAAGGTCAGCCGTGGGCTCTCTGAGAGGCCTTGAGGCCACCTGGGGGTTTATTTGCACCCTCAGGGTCCCCTGAATCAGAGGGCAAATGGGGGAACCTCCTTGGAACTGGGGAAAGGACCCTGTTGCTGTCTTCGGAGAGAGCAAAGGCCACTCTCTGGACAGAGGAGACCCCTGGTTGGAAAGAGGGTCAAAGAGGCCATCTAAGTTAAAATGGAACAGCCCACCTCTTTCCTGTCTACCAGACCGTTCTGAGGACGTGGGGTTTGGGGTGGCCCAGTCTGTGTGCAATGAGTCAGCCGTGTCTCTGCAGGTTTCCAGTATGGAGAGGATTTTTCCCAGCCTGACCTGCTTTCTGTCTCCATCCTCCAATGCAGCACGCAGGAAGAGTCCTTGGTGGGAAGGGGGACCCAAGAGACCCCCTGGGCTCCTCTTTCCAGGACAAGCTTAACATTGGGGCCCTTTCACCCAATTCCTGTAATGCACAAGTGGCAGAACTCCTGGCTGACCCACAAGTACAACCATCTGGGATCGGTAAAGAGAGGTTTTACAGGAGTTATTGGAGGAAGTCCAGATGGTTCTTCCTGCAACACTGAGAAAATGCACTGTTTTAACAAGACAAACTTACTGGCATCAATTAAAGACATTAATCACCTTCATTGTGGCCCATAAAGAATTGTTTTCTCTTCCCAGCTTTTTCCCCAAAGTTTGGTCAGAAGAGAGGTCAAGGAGCAACTGAGGTCTCCTTAGTGTTACCTGCTTCCATCCTCCAATTCCTCTGTCTTTCAGATGGGGATGGGCAACCAGAGTTTGACAGGCGCCCCTCAAGGTCTCTGCCACCAGATGTGGTTGTAAAGAGGGAAAGTCAAAATGTAACCCAGACAAAATGTAACCCAAAGCAGAGTGCCAGTCTCTGTCAAAGCTTATTTCCATGAAGGCTTCTGGGGCTACCGGAGCATTTTTAGAAAACACAGGCAGGGTGAGGGCATCTCAAGGCTTTCTCCAGAAGTGAGGCTTCCTGCTGAAAAAGGCAAAGGGCCAAAGGTGGAGGAGAAGTCATTGTTGGCAAGGAAAGATGAACTGGGATCTCTGTTTTTTTTTTTTTTCAAATTTGATTTATATGCCGCCCTTCTCCGGAGACTCAGAGTGGCTTACAATGCGTTAAGCAATAGCCTTCATACTTTTGTATATTTATACAAAGTCAGCTTATTGCCCCCAACAAACTGGGTCCTCAATTTACCCACCTTATAAAGGATGGAAGGCTGAGACGACCTTGAGCCTGCCTGGGATTGAACTCGCAAGTAATTGCAGCAGCTGGATCTTAAATGCTGCCTTTGTAGGAGGCATTACTCCCCTACGCTACTCAGGCTCTGTGATTGTTGAATTTAATTTTTAATGTCTTTAGGTGACCAGTGACCTGCTGGATCCCCTTTTCAGATCTGCTTCCTTCCCAGGATCTTCCTCAACTCCTTCATGAGGTGGGGGCTCCTCCTGTTGCTTCCCCTCAAATGCTGGGCAGACCCTCAGAGGGAGCCCTGATGGATGACCCCATGTAGCCAGTCCACAATCAGCCCAGGAGGGATTTCAGGACCTTTTGTGTGATGTGACAATCTTGGATCCAGCTGTGGAGAGATGGGGGGGGTGTCCCTTCAGAGATCCCCCCCAAGCAACTGTGGGTCTTTCAAGAGTCAGAAGCTGGAAGAGACATCCAGAGAGTCCCAGACAAAGTCCGTGGAAGGAAAAGGAAAAATGGGGAGTGAAAGACCTTGGAAAGATGAGCTAAATGACTTGTGGAGGGGGGAAGGGAGGGAGGGAGAGAAGGAGGGAAAAAGAAAGAGAGAGAGAGGAGGAAGGAGGGAAGAGAAAATACAGGGAAGGGAAGCTTAACTGCCTTTATATCCTTGAACTGGGAAGACTGCAGGAGATTGATTTTGAGGTGGGAGGTTTGGGGCAGCTGGGAAGGAGAGATGCTGTCCAGTAGAAAAATTGGAGGGAAGATCAGATTTCAAAATCTTTTTGGTCCAGAGCTGGAAATTCTCTTTCCCTGAAAGTGCCCAACAGATGGAAAGAGGTCCAGGGGTGGGGGGCATTCCTTGGGGTGGCATCTGTGGGCCCTGCAGAGCTCCCCATTCTCTCCAATAGACCCCAACACCCTCTGTGGCCCTTTGGAAGTTCCTCCCCCCAGAACCCAGATTGGCCCCTGAAGTAACAATTGCGCAAGACCATCTTTAGTTCAGGGGGTTTAAAGTCAGATTTTGATTCCAGAAGTTTAGAGTTCCTTCTGAGCTAACCTGTTTGTCTTTCACTTCTACTTGAAATTGGGATGAGGGAGAAGAGAGAACCCCAAGATTGTGGACATCAGCTCCTCACCATAGTTTCCCAGGCATTTGGGAGGGGGCCTCAACCAGAGACCCCATGCAGCCAGTCTGGGCTCCCCCAGTTGAGGTGCCCTGGAAACAGGCAGGAGGTCCTGAGTCCAGACTGGGATGGAAGCCCCAATGTTGCCTTTGACCTGGGAGCCTCTGGATCGAGCTTGGCGCTGGGTCCTCTGGAAATTGGCCACCCTTTGGGTCTCTCGGTAGTCGTCCTTAAGCAGATCCTGGAAGTTTAGGGGAGATTGGGGGTCATCTTGTTTGAGATGGATGCTCTTTAGGCTGTGCCTTTATGGTTTTGTTTAATTCCCTTGAATTAATCTTAAAATCTCTCTTTTCAGTGGTGAGAATAGAGTAAAGTAGAGTAGAGTAGAGTAGAGTAGAGTGGAGTGGAGTGGAGTGGAGTGGAGTGGAGTGGAGTGGAGTGGAGTGGAGTGGAGTGGAGTGGAATAGAATAGAGAAGAGAAGAGAAGAGAAGAGAAGAGAAGAGAAGAGAAGAGAAGAGAAGAGCTGTGCCCAAGTCCAGATACCCCCCCCCCCATTTCTCCCTTTGCCTTTGTGGAGAGCGGCTGGGCTAAGTCCTAGGGATTCCACAACTTTGCCCCCTCCCCCCCTCGCCATATCTCTGGGTGGGGTTTATTGGGAAGTTGCAGGTGGGGGGAGGGGTGATTGAGACAACTCAGCCCTTTTTCACTCCCACAACTGTAGGCAGCAACATCTGGAGAAGGAGGGGCTTCCTCTGCCTTGGGGAAGGATAGAAAAGATGGCAGGTGCTCAGATTCTGGGGGGGGGCATGAAATCCACCTTTTGTTCGAGTTCAGGTGGACCCAGTTCCTTCCCATCAGACCTTCTGGCTCTGGAGATCTGCAGAGGCCCCTTCGCCCTCCCTTCCTCGGTCAAACCTCTCAGACTGGCCGTCGCACTGGATCCCTTCCTCTTCAACTGCAGCAGGGATTCAATGTGGCCGAGGATGATTGACAGCTGCTGGGTATTTTGGGTTGGTTTTGAGGACTGGCTGCATGGGCTTTGCTCTGCTATATAAGACCTGTGTAATAAGAGAAGGTCTCAAGTTTGCTCCAGGCACTTTGTGGCAGCTGATCAGGGAGGAAAATGGACCGAAGAAACTGGAGGGAGGGGGAGAAGGTGGGGGGAGAGGGCGTGGGAGGGGGAATCCACAAAGGCCTGGAATGGAAACCCAGAGAGCCGCAGGGGGTCCCTTCTGAAGAGGGCGACCTTCCGATTGCTTTGATCTGGGGAGTTTTGAGCAGCTCAGGCTGATTCTCCTTCAGTTGTTTGTACTTAGAAAATCGTCCAAGGACAAGGAAAGGTTACAGGGTTTCTTTCCTTTCCTCCCCGCTCCCCCCTCCTCTTTCAAACCCCCTCCTCTTCTCCTCCCCTCCCCCTCCTCTTTCCATCCCCCCACTCCCTTCCCCCTCCCCCCTCCTCTTTCGATCCCTCTTCCCCTTCCCATCAGTCCACACAGACTTCATGCAAATCCCTCAGTCTCCAGGATGGGCTGGATGAGGCCGTTGGACAGGAGCTTAAATAGAAATCCCACCTTCTCTTTATTGATTTAATGGAGAGAGAGATGGACGCTCAACCTAGTCTCAGACACACCCAGATGGATGGACGGATGGACGGACGGACAGACAGTAAAGCGCCTCCCTGACCGCCTCTCGCCTTGCCCAAACATACACCCGTGTCGCCCGCCCCTTGCCTGTCCCCCTCTCTTGCACCCAGGTGAAGTCGGAACGAGGCAGCCCAGCCACCCAGCCCCTCCACTGACTTTGAAGTCTCCCCAACCACCTCCCTGCTCTTTGGAGAGGAGCCTGTTATGTCCTTATAAGGACATCCACTGGGGATTGGTTAGAAAATCCTCCGGCGGGAATTTTGAATCCCTGTCTAGTGGGCGGTGCGGCTGCTGGAGCGAATATAAGGAGAGCTCCGGCAGCTCAGCGCCAGTCTTGTTCCCGTTGAATAAACTTGTTACATGGACTCCGCTGGTCGTCTTCTTTCCTGCGCCGATCTAACACTGGCGACGAAGGACTAGAGAAGGAACCGACTGCGTGGCATGATCGCCATCCCGAGTTGAAGTCACTCGCCGCTGTTCCAGAAGATGGCAACGCCACAAGCGCTCTTCACATCGATCGCTCCATTCAACCCCGGACGGGAGAAATGGAGCTCGTACATGATCCATTTTCGCCAATTCCTTCGGGGAAACGGATACAGTAATCTGGACAACGAGAGGAAGAGGGCTCTCTTCCTAGCTCACTGTGGACCCGATGTTCTGGAGCTGGCCGTGAACCTCGTCGTTCCCCGAGACATCGAGGAAATGTCCTGGGCTGATCTGCAAGCCACCCTGAAGGAACATTACGCTCCCACGGGCATCCCCATCGCAAACTGATTCACCTTCCATCAGAGGAGTCAGCAGGAAGGTGAATCCATCAAAGAGTTCGTCGCCGCACTCCGCCAAATCGCAGCTAACTGCGAGTTTGATAATGTGGACAACGCTCTGAGGGACTGCATTGTCTTCGGGATGCAGGACGTGGGCCTCCAGAAGAAGTTCTTGAGCAGAAAACACATCACGCTCAAGAACGTACTTGAGGAGGCCACAGCCGCCGAGATCTCAGAACACGTGGCCGCGGAGATGCTGAAGGCGAGGGGGATCCATAAGATCCACCAGTCGATCCCCGAATCCTCTGACGATTCCGCCACACCATCCGATTCCAATGGGGAAATGGCCGTCCACAAAGTTTTCCAGGCATCCAGGCGGGAAAATCCTCAAAATGGCCACCGAGGTGAAGGATGCAGCAGCTGTAGAGGCGACCACCCCAGAACATCCTGCAGATGGCGAGATGCAACCTGCCGGCGCTGCCTGAAGAGGGGGCACATTGCGGAGGCATGCCGAGCCACCGATCCAGCCCCCAAACCGCCCAGACCCAAGAATCGCGAAAACCGCCGCAACAACCAGAAGACATCCAAACGGTCCTCGCACCAGCCCAGATGCGACGGTTACGACGATTCCCAGAACGGCGCAGTAAATCAGACAACCATAGCCCACACCAGCAACAACAGCACCACCAAATACCACGTGACGCTGTTGGCCGAGGGCTCACCCTGCAAGATGGAGGTAGACTCCGGTTCCGTCTACTTCATCATAGACTGGCACCAATTAAAAAAGATCAAGCCGGCAGTCACTAAGCGCCAACTCAAGCCCCTGCAGTCCAGACTGGTGGATTTCGGCGGGAATCCCATCGGCTTCCTGGGAAGAACCAACATCCATTTCGCCTTCAAGAGCTTCCAGGGTCAGCTTCCAGTCACCGTCGTGGAGCACAGCTGCCCGAACCTGCTCAGCGTGGAGTGGTTTCAGCCGCTGGGGCTTTCCATAGGAGGCATCCACCAGATTAAGGCAGATGAACTCGACTCACTCATTGAAGAGTTCCAGGAAGTCTTCGATGGTAAGCTGGGGAAGTACATAGGGAAACCCATCTCCTTTAATCTGGACCAGGGGGTAACCCCAATTTGGCTCAAGCCCTGCCGGGTTCCATTCGCCTTGAGGCCCAAGGTAGATGAGCAGCTGGATAAGCTGATCGCCCAAGGTGTTCTGGAACCCATCGATCATGCTTCATGGGAGACTCCCATTGTCTCCCATGACCCCAATGAAGCAGGATGGATCAGGGCGCATCTGCACTGACTATAAGGTTACCATAAACAAGGCGTTGTAGGAATAGTGCCTTACTTTGATGATATTTTGATCTCTGGAGACTCAAAGGCACAACTCCTTGAACGGCTGAGGCTTGTCCTGCAGCGGTTCAGGGAGAAGGGCTTGAGAGTCAGACGGGACAAATGCATCATCGGGGTCCAGGAGGTTGAGTTCCTGGGCTATCTCATAGATAGCAATGGCATACACCCCACCAAATCTAAAGTTAAAGCTATCCATGAAGCTCCCAGCCCCCAAAACAAAGCGGAGCTTCAGGCTTTCCTTGGATTGCTTAACTTTTACGCAATATTCCTCCAACAAAAAGCTACAGTTGCTCAGCCGCTACATCGCTTGCTGGGGAAAGCGGTTTCCTGGAAGTGGGGCACCGAGGAGGAAACAGCGTTCCGGGCCATCAAGGGACTATTGACGTCCAGCAGCGTTCTCATCCAGTACAGCGAGACGCTACCCATCCGACTGACCTGCGACACATCGCCATACGGGGTCAGGGCAGTGCTCAGCCACGAACTGCCCAACGGCTCAGAAGCACCTGTCGCCTACTTCTCGAAGATGATGTCCAGCGCTGAACGCAACTACAGCCAGCTGGACAAAGAGGCGTTGGCGATCATCGCAGGGGTAAAGCGCTTCCACGAGTACCTCTACGGAAGAAGCTTCACCATAGTCACGGACCACAAGCCACTCCTGGGCCTTCTCGCAGGTGACAAGCAAACCCTCACCTTCATGTCGCCGCGGATGACACGATGGGCCATCTTCCTCGCCGGATACTCATATAGACTTATCCACCAACCAGGAAAGTCTATCACGAATGCCGACGCCTTGAGCAGATGCCCATCTGCAGACGCCATAGAAGACCCAGCCCCCACACTCGAACTCCTGCACATCGACCACGACAGCAGCTGCCCGGTCACATCTGCAGATGTGGCCACACACACCAAGAAAGACCCCACACTCTGCCAAGTGCAGTCCTGGATCCTGAGAGGGTGGCCAGCGCAGATAAACGGAGAAGAATACAGCCCGTTCAGCCGCAAGCAAAAGGAGCTGTCCACCATGAAAGGCTGTCTGCTATGGGGAGACAGAGTGCTGATTCCCAGCACTCTGCAACGGAAGACGCTCGAGATGTTGCACAACAGACACCCCGGCATCGTCCGCATGAAGGCCCTGGCACAGAGCTACGTTTGGTGGCCATCACTGGACAAGGACATTGAACAATGGGTCGCCAGATGTGGCCCGTGCCAAGAAGTTCGAGCAGCACCGCCCCAAGCAGAACCAACACCATGGGAGACGCCCAGCAGCCCCTGGTCTCGGATCCACATCGACTTCGGGGTCTGATGCAGGGGCGCCACCTCCTAATTGTGGTCGATGCCTTCTCCAAATGGCTCGAGGTGGTTCCCATGGCATCGACCACATCAGAAGCAACCATTCGCGCCCTCCGCCACCTCGTCACAACCCATGGGCTCCCGGACATCTTGGTTTCCGACAACGGTCCCCAACTTACGTCCGCGCCCATGGAAGCCTTGCTGGCAGGACTGGGCATCCGCCACACCCTCTCCGCACCCTACAGGCGGCCGGAAATGGTCAAGCTGAACGGATGGTGAGACTCACCAAAGAGGCGCTCACCAAGATGGGGCCAGGTGACTGGCAGAAGCGCATCGACACGTTCCTCCTCACCCAACACATAACACCGCACGCCACCACCAAGAAATGCCCATCCGAACTGCTGATGGGCAGAAGACTGCGGTCACCCCTGGACAGGCTGCACCCCCAATATGACTCGGAGGTGCCCGCAACCGCCAGCCGCCAACTCCGCTGTTTTGCCGTGGGAGATCCCGTCTTCGTGCTGAATTTCCACGGCTCACCAAAATGGCTAAAAGGCAAGATCCACAGCACAACCGGCCTGAAATCCTATCAGGTAGAGCTGGAAGATGGACAGGTCGCGAGACGTCACATCGACCAGCTCCGCAAAAGGTGGAAGGGATCGGACGGAAACCAACCCGACAAGGTGGGCCTACAACACCCCGAACTGGTAGGCCTGCCCACCCCCGACGAGGTAGGCCTGCAACACCCCAGCGAGGTAGGCCTACAACACCCCAGGGGAGAGGGTCCGCCGATTCCTGCCCGAGACAGCAACAAGACAGCGCCAGTAGACCGGGGACAATGTCTGAGGGGAACGCCGGAGCACCCCGGGGTGGACAGCAATCGACACCCCGACACCCAAGACCCAAACGCCAACAACCGCAGCCGAGGACACCGAAATTAAGAGGGCCACCGCACCCAACAACACCCCGGCAAGGTCGGACGGCATCAGTCCAAGTCCCAGAGGGAAGGACAGAAAAGCCCGGTAGACCGGGGCCAACCGAGCAGAGGAAATCAACAGCAACCCTGCAAGGTTGGCAACCGTCACACTGGCGAGGGAGACCTCTGTGCATCACACCAGAGAGCCCCTCAACAACAACCCGACCAAGAGGAAGACCAACCCTGCGATGAGGGCCTCCACCACCCCAGCAAGGGAGGCCTGCACCAGCCGGACCGAGATGACCACACGCAATGACACCCCAGTGGCGAAAGTCGGTGACCGCCACAACAAAGCCACCCCAGCAGAGAGGGCCTATGCCAACCCTGCGGAGGAGACCGTGAAAATCGTTGACCACCCCAGCAGCGCCAACCCAGCAGAGAGGGCCTACACCACCCCTGCGAAGGAGGCCTGCACCACCCCGGCGAGGTCAACCCGGCGCCAACCCGCACCAGCTGCCACCCCGGGAGTAGACCGGACTCAACCAGGAACCCCCGGGACCTGACCCAGTCACCGCTGCCGGACCTGCACTCACGACTGGACCTGACTAACCCCGACCCAGACGAACCAGAGGGAAACCCAAGGATTTACCGAGGTTCAGGAGTTCCAGACCGGTCGAGAGCGAGGATCCATGGCGGCAATTCCATGATCGGAGTGGGAGGTCAACGACCCGGCTGGAGGTACGGGAGCACTGCCCACGTCCTCAACGGCCAGATCCAGCCCGGCTCCAGGGAGGGAACCAGGACCCTCCGGCCAGGAGGGCTGTCAGCCAACAAATGAACTACGCAGGTCTAATCGAACACGTAGACGTCCTGCGTACCTAAGTGACTATATAATTGATGGACAGCTTAAGAACTAGGGGGGAGGAGTGTTATGTCCTTATAAGGACATCTGCCGGGGATTGGTTAGAAAATCCTCCGGTGGGAATTTTGAATCGCTGTCTAGTGGGCGGTGCGGCTGCCAGAGCGAATATAAGGAGAGTTCTGGCAGCGCAGTGCCAGTCTTGTTCCCGTTGAATAAACTTGTTACATGGACTCCGCTGGTCTCATCTTCTTTCCTGCGCCGATCTAACAGAGCCCTTGCCTGCAGCCACCCCTTCAACCTCCCACCCGCGGAGGATGCATCACGCTGCGCCGCCAATCCACCGACTCCCACCCCCCATTTCCCCCCCCCCAGAACCCCAGGGTTCCTTTCCATGGCCTCGTCCAAGCAGAAGCTCCTCCGATCAGCACCTTGGTCTCTGAATAACGGGGGAGGCTCTGCATCTGGAGGGCCGCCATCTCTCGCATCTTCTGCAGGGCGGAGGAAGCCTCACCTGGCCCAGAGGCCGCCTGGAGTTTGGGGGGCAAAGACAGGCTGAGCTTCTCCATCGCCCCCGCAGCTACCCCACGAACAGAGGCGGGGGCTGGGGGGAGGGGCCTCAGCGCAGCCCTTGAGAGAGGCCGAAAGGGGGCTTTTCAGTCCTGGGGGGGGAGAGCCCCTCGGCTGCCCCTCCAGGGCTTCTGGGCAGGCAGCTGCCAGGCAGGAGGAGTGCCGCGATCAGACTGCCGGCTCGCCCGAACAGCGGAGAAGCGTCTAAGGGGGGCAGGAGGGGCCAGGAAAGGCCCTTCATATGGATGCAGTGAAAAGGGGGGATTTGGACACATGCAGAGCCCGGAAAAGAGCCGCTTCCCTCCCTTCCCAGAGCCTGCCTGACCTGGGAGAAGGGAGGCGCAGCTGTAGGAGGAGCCTTTGTTGCTGATGGCGGGGGGGAGAAGGGGGGCGAGGAGTACCCGGGGCGGGTGCAGAGAACCAAAGCCAGCCGAGGGATTTTTCTCCACTCATTAAAGTTTTCAAACGAGCTTTCAAATAAAAGCCAAATGGGCGACTTTGAGACAATCATTGGGAGATTGTGAGTTCTAGCTCTGCTTTAGGCATGAAAGCCAGCTGGATGAGTTTGGGCCAATCCCCAGGAGGCTCTTCAGTTCCAGTCCTGCCTTAGTGTTTTTTGATTGCGGGTGTGAAAGTTGGAAATGTTTTCTCAGATTAATGTGGGAGACCAGAATTGGGGATTCCTAGAGTGTGAGATGGCCGAGTGTCCAATATTGTGCGGGGTGATGGAGGAAAGTGAAATTGTAAGAAATGACCACTTCCATGTTGGGCAAAGCCATAAGTCTCTCTGCCGTCTGCTTGTGGGAGAACCAGAGGGATTTGTGTGGTCTCTGTGGATCTGAGACTGACCTTGGTCTGATCCATCAGAGCTTTTCTTATCTTCTTAAAATGGAATTTGCAAATTATTTGCAATTGGGAGCCATTCTGAGGCCTAAACATTGATTCCCAAATGATCAGCAATCTGTGTGGTTGGAGAGCAGAACAGCTTCCATGGGTGCCTCTCCCTAGAAACCAGGAAGCCCCCCCCCACTCTATTCACCCCCTTCTTGGACCTGAATTACTATTATGCAGCATTGAAGGTTTGTGACCTGGTCAGTGATGCTGCTGCCTTTAGACAGGGCCCCCTCAACCTCCTCCTGGGGAGGGTCTCAAGGTCCCCTTTCTCTGCGCATCTTCACAGACAAGACAAGCTTGGAAGAGGAGCAGAGATAATGGGAGGCCAACCACCCTGGAGACTCCAGGCTTTGCCCCAGTGGTGAAATGTAAAATTTGTTGTTACCGGTTCTGTTGGCATGACTTGGTGGGGTCATGTGACTGGGTGGGCTTGGCCAGCTTTTTAAAAATCTTTTTTAAAGCATTTTTTAAAATACTGGTTCGGGCGAATAAGTAGTAAAAAAATGCTTTAAAAAGTTTTTTAAAAAAAGGTTCCGATGATCACAGCTGTGCTACGCGATCATTGGAATCTTTTTTAACCTTTTAAAAGTATTTTTTACTACCGGTTTCCCTAAACCAGAGTGCAGGTAGCATTTCACCCCTGCTTTGCCCACTGTTTTCCTCAAGCTTTGGAAAACAGAGAAAAGACACCAAAGTTTCTCCCACCTTATTCAGCAACTTTAGCTGTGAAAGAGCATCTTGGTCGATAGAAAGTCTCTGTCTTAGAGAATACGCCAGAATCTCTCTCCTGACATCCCCCTTGGGGAGAACCAAGTAGATTCTGATGCCCATATCTGCCATTATCTCTCCATTTTGGTCCAAGTACAGTTCCCTCTCAGAAATATTCCAAAATTCATTCTTCTCCAGAAAGGGATGAAACTGGAATGGGAACATCCAGGAATTTGAAAAACAGAAAACTTTGTTTTTCATCCCACATTGAATCTTTCTTCCACAATTATCTAATCTCCAAATATGCTTAATTAGGATGCAAATACTGCCATCATCTTCATAAGTGAATAAGAAAGTTTGAGAAAAAAATATTCATCATATACTGACAAAGCATAGAGAAAATATCATTGACACAATTGATCAATTATAGGGAACTTATAGCAGATGACAAATAAACTGAACAGAGGGAAAAAAAGATGATTCATAAACTTTGAAAACAAGAGGTTGATTCCCAGAAAGCATGGGCTGATCAAGAAGAAAGTTGTCAGGCTAATCTCCTCCCTGATCATCGTGATGGAAAACACCTCCAGATGGAGAGTGGCTGGCTCTTGAGAATTGGATCACTGAAGAGGGAGCTGGGTTTAGAGAGGGGAGAGGCACTACCGATCAGTGCTTAGTTCTTCATCAACTGATTGGAAAATACATATCAAATAGACCTGAATCATTCTACGCCTGCTTTAGAGATCTCAAGGCAGCCTTTGAGACGGTTCCCAGGACTAAGCTATGGGAGAAGCTGGAAGCTGCCTCCATTGACCCCTGGCCTCTTCATCTATTACCTGCCCTACATACCAAAACATCCCTCAAGGTGAGGTGTGATATGCAGGGGTCCTTCTCGAAGTCGGTTAAAACTCAAAAGGGGGTTAAACGGGGGCATTTTGGCTCCCCTGCTTTTCAACTTTTACATTACTGGCATGGTAAAATGGCTAAACAAACCAAATCACACCACCACCACCCCAAAAAAAATAGGTGACCGAAGCTTCGCCCTCCTGCTCTATGCAGATTCCCCTGTGATCCTCTCCAGGACACCAGCAGGCCTTAAAAGAGCCTTGCGAGCCCTTCTCCAGGACTGCAGTTACAATCAACTGGGCATCAATGATGAGAAAACAAAGATCAAAAAGGCCAAAACTTGATTCATGGTATCTAAATGGCCACAGAATAGAGCAGGTACCACCTTCAAATCCCTGGGGGTGGCCATTCAGGCCAAGGGTTCAAGAAACAGGCAGCTGCCCTGGGCCAGCACCATTCTTAATTGTTTGTGCACAAAGGGAGGCTACGATGTCCCTGCTGCTCTTAAGCTTTTTTTGCCCAAGTCGCTAGCACAGCTCCTTTATGGGACGTTGCTTGGACTGTCAGCTTCATGTTTTACATCATTAGAAGTAGTTCATTACGACTTCCGGTGGTGTTCTCATCGTCGCTGGGCGGCTAGTTTGCATGGCTGCCGCCCCCGCCGCCTGTAGAGCCGCTTTTTCGAACGATAAGCGGCTTGGAAATCTTCCCTTCGATCGGAAGGGAAGATAGAGAAGGTAGCCGTGAGGTTGAGCCCCCAGAATCGCTGCCAGGGCTTTTCTTTCGCCCTGGTAAGCGTTCTGTGTGTGGGCTCCCTATTCAGGCTGCTGGAACTCCGAGCGGCGAGGGATCTCTGTTTTAACGGAGCGAGACGACGAGAGTAACTCCACTTGCTACAATACACATTCTTCTAATCTGCAAAGGATTTGGTGAGATCTGGACTATTTCTTCAGAATTTTAACTATATTTAAAGGATTCTTTTTTAACTTTGAAAGTGAACTGTCTCTGTGTGAAAGTGATTGAAAATGGCGGCTGACTAAAGCGGAGCAAGTGAAAGGGAAAAGGGAAAGTGTAACAGTTTGTTGCCTGCCTGTAATTGTAACTGAATGCATCAGCAAGATTCTTAACTGGAAAGTCCTGGTGATTTGATTCCTTTTCTGTAAAACTGGGGAAGACAGGAAAAGAAGGAAGATTTTCCTTTTTTCAAAGACTTAAATCCTGTTCAGGCATGGCTTCAAAGAAAGCGGGGGGGGGATTCCCCCACACATCAAACAAAAGAAAAGTCAGCCATGCTATCAGTGCCAGCTCAGAGACAGTCACAAGGCAGTGGGATTGAGGATTTGAAAACTTTTATACTTGATATACATAAATCCCTGGGAGAGCTTTCTGGAAAAATGAGTAAAATGGATAAAAGGATGGAAAAAAATCAAAAAGAAATGATGGACTTGGTGAAGGAAAAAACTGACAAGTTAAGCCAGGATGTTTCTACTGTGGCTACTGCTTTTACAGATGCTTTGCTGGTGGTAGAGAAAAAAGTTGATGATTTAAATCTTGAAGTGGAAGCTAATAAGAAGGCAGTAAATGATCAGATTTTTAAAGTGGAGATTAAAAATCAAAGGCTAGAGGATGAGATTACAATGTTACAATTTTGGAATATGGAGTTCGCCATAAAATTGAGAAGCCTAAAGGAAAATAATAGAGAAAATCTGAGGGCAGCTTGTGTGGACATACTGGCTAAGATTTTAAAAGCTGAACCAGATGTGATTGACAATAAAATTGACAAGCTATACAGAGTTAATTCGCGTGTGGCGAGACAAAGAAATTTGCCAAGAGATGTTGTGATTTATTTTACTGATAGAAGATTGAGAAATGATATCTTGCAAAGTACTTTTCACACTACTGTTCACCAGGAGGGGAATCAAATTGGTATCTACAAAGAGCTGCCACCTAAGATGTTAAGAGACCGGAAAGATTTTGGTTTTTTGGCAAATGAATTAAAAAGGCGTCAGATTCCATTTAGATGGGATGCTCCTGTTGGCATTATCCTGAGACATGAAGATGTGAGATATCGCCTTAATTCCGTGGAAAAAGCAGAACATTTTTACAACAATGTTCTTAAAAAAATTTCAAGACCCCCACGTTCATCTACACTTTTATCTATTGAAGAAATTTCTAAAGAGAAGGATCTTGATGAGGGGACTCAAGAACTGATTCAGCAAAAAGAACCACAGGAAATATGAGAAACAGCAAGGGAGGAGACTCTGGGAGCAGTAGGAGGTCTCTCAGAGGATTTCTTTACAGAATTTCCAGAGGGAAAATCAAAGCAGTCTAGAGCTACAAGAGAAGTGGAGCCGGACCTCGATTTGTTGTTGCAAGAACTGAAAGACCAACGTATAACTCGTGTAGCAGAGAAGCAAAGATTAGAGAAACAAAATCAACAGAGGTCCAGGATTCCACAGGAAGAGAATGGTGTAAATGGAAAGAAACTATACTCTGAAGCAGTGGGAGGGGCGAGACCAAAGATATCTGCAGTTGAACAGAATCTTCGGCAAGTGCTCAAAGGGCTTCAGTCATCCCCAAAATGACACTCAGATTTTTATCATGGAATGTGAACGGTTTAAATTCACCACAGAAAAGAAGGAAAATATTTCATTATTTGAAGCAATATAAAAATGATGTTGTTTGTTTGCAGGAAACTCATATTAGAACTCAGGACCAAAAATTTCTGACAATTTCAAAATTTGGTTCACACTTTATATCTTCCAACTCTGCGAAAAGGAATGGATTAGTTTTGTACATTTCTAATAGAATACCAGCTAAACTGATAGAAGCGGATGATGAAGGAAGATATATTGCAGTTGAAATAAATATACAGAACATCTCGATGCTTCTTATTGGGATTTACGCCCCAAATCAGCAGCAGGAAATTTTTTATAAATTATTGGATACTAAAATATTGCAGTGGAATTATAAGTCTTTTTTGATTATGGGTGATTGGAATGGTGTGATTGATACAAATCTTGATAAAAAGACGTTGGCCAAGAAGGGGAATAAATTACCACAAACGTTTTTTGCATTGAAGGAAGAATTGGAATTGAAAGATGTATGGAGAATTCATCATCCGAAGGAGTTGGACTTTACTTTTTTTTCTGATAGACATAAATCTTTTTCGAGAATTGACTTTATGCTGGTTACCTCTGATTTACTGTCTAAAGTGGTTGAAACAAAAATATTTCCTAGAACTTTAATGGATCATAGTTTGGTATGGATGGAGATGGATTTTGGCAAGAGGGAGAGAAGATCTTGGCGAATGAATGAGAACTTATTTAGATATGAAAAGAATATTATGCATCTTAAAAAACATGTTAAGGAATTTTTTCATATTAATTTGAATAAGGGCACACCTATTGAGACTGTATGGGATGCAAGTAAGGCTTATATGAGGGGTGTACTGATTCACATGAATTCTAAATATAGATCAATACGACAGAAGTCGAGAATAGAATTGGAGACAGAAATAAAGGAGAAAGAGCAATTGCTTATTAAAAATCCAACTGATGAGAAATTACAGTTAACGATAAAACTTTTGAAAGATCAATTTCAAATATTGATGGCTGATCAGACCGCAACTAATCTGCAATATGCCAAACACAATACTTTTTGCAATGCTAACAAACCTGGTAGATGGTTGGCTTATACTTTGAGAAAGCAACAAAGTTCTTGTATTATAAATACTATTGAGTACAAAGGGAAACAAGTGTTTCAACAGAATTCAATACATCAAGCTTTTTAAGATTATTATTCTAAATTGTATCAAGCTGATAATATTAAAAAGGATTTCATTGACGATTATCTTGAGAAGATGAGAGTCACAAAAATTTCAAGTATACAAAGTGATAGATTGAATCGACCTATAACATCTGAAGAGATCTTATTTGCAATAAAACAACTGAAATTATCTAAAGCTCCTGGGACAGATGGTTTGACAGCAGTATATTATAAGACTTTACAAGCGGAATTGGTTGAGCATCTTAAGGACTTGTTTTGTAACATTCAGCAGGGGGGTAAAATACCCCCCTCTTGGAAGACGGCTTTTATCTCATTGATACCTAAAGAAGAAGAATCTGTAAAACCAGAAAATTTTAGACCAATATCTCTCCTGAATACGGATTATAAAATTTATGCAAAAGTATTAGCCAACAGACTGATGCCAGTTATTCAAGATGGGATTCATGAAGATCAAGCAGGTTTTATAGAGGGTAGATACATGAAGGATAATGTCAGGCAACTCATAGACTTATTGGAATATCTTGAGAAAAATAAACAGACTTCTGCGGTGCTGGTGTTTTTGGATGCGGAGAAGGCCTTTGATCGAGTCAATTGGGATTTTCTAAAAAAGACTTTGCACAAAATGGATTTTGGGGATCAGTTTATACAAGCGATTTTGGCAATTTATCAAGAACAAACGGCACAAATTATTATTAATGGCAGCTTAACCACTAACTTCAACATGCAGAAAGGAACTAGACAAGGTTGTCCATTATCCCCATTATTGTTTATTCTGACTCTAGAAGTGCTGTTGAATGCTCTACGGGACTCGGACAATCTGACTGGAATAGTTGTAAGGCAAAACGATTACAGAACCAAGGCATTCGCAGATGATCTGTTTGTTACCCTAACACGACCTTTGGAATCAATCATACAGATGAAAAACATTATAGAGGAATATGGTCTGGTTTCAGGTTTTAGCCTGAACCAGAAAAAGACTAAGATGATAGTTAAAAATATGTTGGAACCACAAAGGAATGAACTTGAAAGGTTGGCAGGCTTTGAAATAGCTACAAAGGTGAAATATCTAGGAGTTCAAGTTGCAGCATCTAATATAAAACTTTTTCAAAATAATTATGAGGAACTGTGGCATAAGATTCAAAAGGATTTTGAAACGTGGAAGAAGCTGCAACTATCTTTGCTTGGTAGAATAGCAGCTGTTAAGATGAACGTTCTACCTAGATTTTTGTTTTTATTTCAAATGATTCCGGTGCTTAAAAGTGATAAGTCTTTGATGGAATGGCAAGCAGGTTTAAATAAATTTATTTGGAATGGGAAAAAGCCAAGAGTTAAACTTAAAATAATGCAAGATGCTCGTGAAAGAGGTGGCCTTAAAGTTCCAAACCTATGTCTATATTATGAGGCTGCGGTGTTGACACAAGTGGGAGATTGGATTGGAACAACAAAAACAGAAATTTTGAATATAGAAGGCCACGATTTGCAATTTGGATGGCATGTATATTTACTTTATGAAGATAAGAGAGATAGAGTATTCAACAGTCATATCTTAAGACATGCTTTGATGAGAGTCTGGAAGAAGCACCAGCTTCAATTGGATTACAAAATACCTTTGTGGTTGGATCTTGGGCAGATTATGCCAAATATAAAGTCACTCGGGGGGTTGTTATACAAAGAGATACTTTTTAATGATGGGGGCAGATGGAGTTTGAAACCTTTGAATATCCTGTTGGAAGAAGGAATGAATTTAACTTGGTTGCAGTACCTTCAACTTCAAGCGAGATGGAGAGAAGATCAGAAAATTGGACTAATGTTACATGAAGAAGATTTGGTGACTCAGATAAAATGTAAAGGGCCGATGCACATTAAGCGAGTGTATAATTTACTGTTAGAAAGAGATTCAGAGGGTGAATTAGTTAAAGACTGTATGATAAAATGGGCACAGAATTTTGCAGAACCAGTAATGTTGGAAACATGGGAAAAGATTTGGGTCCAGAATGTTAAATTTACACAAGCACAGAACTTGAGGGAAAATTTTTATAAGATGTTTTATAGATGGCATTTAGATCCTAAAAAGTTATCATGTATGTATCCAAACGTTCAACCTAAATGTTGGAGGTGTGATTATTTGGATGCAACATATTTTCATATTTGGTGGACGTGCAGAAAATTGAAAGCATTTTGGATCAAACTTTGCGGGTAATGCAGAACATTTTGAGGAAGAAGCTTGAATTTTCTCCTCATTTTTTCTTGTTGGGAATAGTTAAGGGCTGTTCATCAACTGAAACGAGATTAATTTTATACATGCTTACTGCGGCTAGATTACTGATTGGACAATATTGGAAGAAGGAGAGTGTACCTACTATAGAGGAATGGATATTGAAGATGTCTAATTTTGCAGAAATGGCTAAGATTTCTGCATACCTGAAAGATAGGACCCATGAAGTTTTTACTAAGGAGTGGAAGAAATGGGTAGAATACATGCAGAATAAATATCAAAGTAAGAAGTTTCAAGTAGCACTTGAGTCATAATAATGTCTATTAATTACATAATTGAATTTATATTGTTATGATGATGTACTCTTTGAATTTGATATACTTTTATATTTTTTTAAAAAATAGCTTAATTTTTTCTACTATAAAAGGTTAAATTTGTTATTTTATTTGATGCTTTTTTGCTTATCCTGTTTAATGCTGACTTTTATATTTGATTTATATTTGATTGGTTAAGAAATACTATTAAGAGTAAATTTTGGGAATTATAGTTAATGTTAACTAATGTTAACTAATTAATGTTAAATATTTATATGATATTTTAATCTAAAGCTTAAGATGCTCAAAATTATTTTATTATTTTTCTTTAAAGATAAGTGTTATATTTAGTATGCGAGATTTTTTATGAGTTTTTATAAATGATTCATGTGGTTATATATTTGGTTAGGGGGGTAATAGATGTTATAAGTTTATAATATTTTTTTGTACTAGTTAAGTTTAAATTTGTTATTGTTAGCTAGATCTCACCTAAAAAGTTGGTTGTTGATTGTAATATATGATTGTTTAATAGTGGAAGTCGGGGGGGAGGGGGAGAGGGGAGGGGAGGGGGTGGTTGTTGGGGTGGGGGGTTGGGGGGGAAGGGATATTAAAAACTGTATTGTAAAACTTTTTCAATAAAAAAAAAAGAAGTAGTTCAATCCAAATTCACCAGATCAATTGTCCAGATGCCATGTTGGGTCTCAAATGCCCTTCTGCGCCTGGAGACAGGAGTGACAGAAGCCGAAGGAAGAATCCGTATAGCTCTTGTGGCCCACCAGTGACCAGTGGAGCTGGCAGCAGATTCGGACAGGGAGGAGGTTGGGAGGGACATGGGCCAGTTCTGGAGTCTGGGGGAGGCACTGATGAGGGCTCTGTGGTAGTATGTATACATTTACGAATCGGTAGGGAAGGTAAGTGAATTTCACCCCTGGATTCTCCCCTCTTCTCTGATCCTTCCCTAGGCAGCCTCTCTTCTCCTCATCCCAAAAGTCATTCTCACACATCATTGCACTTCCTAAATAGATTATGGGAACTCTGGTGATATCACAGGATTTCAGTGCTGGGTGACTGGCAGGAGCGCATCGACACCTTCCTCCTCACCCAACACATAATGCCGCACGCCACCACCAAGAAATGCCCATCCGAGCTGCTGATGGGCAGAAGATTCCGGTCACCCCTGGACAGGCTGCACCCCCAATATGACTCGGAGGTGCCTGCAACCGCCAGCCGCCAACTCCGCTATTTCGTCGTAGGAGATCCCGTCTTCGCATTGAATTTCCACGGCTCACCAAAATGGCTAAAAGGAAAGATCCACAGCACAACCAGCCTGAAATCCTATCAGGTAGAGCTGGAAGATGGACAGGTCGCGAGATGTCACATCGACCAGCTCCGCAAAAGGTGGAAGGGATCGGACGGAAACCAACCCCACGAGGTGGACCTACAACACCCCGACGAGGTAGGCCTGCCACACCCCAGCGAGGTAGACCTACAACACCCCAGGGGAGAGGGTCCGCCAATCCCTGCCCGAGCCAGCAACAAGACAGCGCCAGTAGACCGGGAACAATGTCTGAGGGGAACCCCGGAGCACCCCGGGGTGGACAGCAATCGACACCCCAACACCCAAGACCCAAACGCCAACGACCGCAGCCAAGGAAACCGAAATCCAGAGGGCCACCGCACCCAACAACACGCCAGCGAGGTCGGACAGCATCAGTCCGAGTCCCAGAGGGAAGGACAGAAAAGCCAGATAGACCGGGGCCAACCGAGCAGGGGAAATCAACAGCAACCCTGCGAGGTCGGCAACCGTCACACCGGCAAGGGAGACCTCCGTGCATCACACCAGAGGGCCCCTCAACAACAACCCGACCAAGAGGAAGACCAACCCTGCGAGGAGAGCCTCCACCACCCCAGCAAGGGAGGCCTGCACCAGCCGGACCGAGATGACCACACGCAACGACACCCCAGTGGCAAAAGTCGGTGACCGCCACAACAAAGCCACCCCAGCAGAGAGGGCCTACGCCAACCCTGCGGAGGAGGCCTGCACCACCCCGGCGAGGTCGACCCAACGCCAATCCGCACCAGCCAACCCAGCAGAGAGAGCCTACACCACCCCTGCGAAGGAGGCCCGCGCCACTCTGGCGAGGTCGACCCGGTGCCAACCCACACCAGCTGCCACCCCAGGAGTAGACCGGACTCAACCAGGGACCCCTGGGACCTGACCTAGTCACCGCCGCCGGGCCTGCACCCACGACCGGACCCGACTAACCCCACCCCAGTAGGAACCGGAGGGAAACCCAAGGACTTACCGAGGTTGAGGAGTTCTGGACCGGTCGAGAGCGAGGATCCGCGGCGGCGATTCCACGATCGGAGCGGGGAAGGAGAAGACCAGCATCGCCCGCAGGCTGAGGTCAACGACCCGGGCGGAGGTACGGGAGCACCGCCCGCATCCTCAACGGCCAGATCCAGCCCGGCTCCAGGGAGGGAACCAGGAGCCACAGGAGCACCCTCCGGCCAGGAGGGCTGTCAGCCAACAAATGGACTGAGCAGGTCTAATTGAACGCGTAGACATCCTGCGTACCTAAGTGACTATATAATTGATGGACAGCTTAAGAACTAGGGGGGAGGAGTGTTATGTCCTTATAAGGACATCCGCCGGGGATTGATTAGAAAATCCTCCGGCGGGAATTTTGAACCCCTGTCTAGTGGGCGGTGCGGCTGCCGGAGCGAATATAAGGAGAGTTCTGGCAGCGCAGTGCCAGTCTTGTTCCCGTTGAATAAACTTGTTACATGGACTCCGCTGGTCTCATCTTCTTTCATGCACTGATCTAACAGAGCCCTTGCCTGCGGCCACCCTTTCAACCTCCCACCCGCGGAGGACACATCACTGAAAGATGTACGGGGAGTGCAGAACCCAAAAGAAATGGACTTTACATTTTTTTCAGATCGACATAGATCTTTTTCTAGGATTGATTTTATTCTAGTTACAGCTGACCTACTTTTAAAAACAAAGAAAACAAAAATATTTCCGAGGACTCTGATCATAGCCCGGTATGGATAGAAATAGAAATGGAAAAGAAGGAGAGAAGATCGTGGAGAGTAAACGAAAACTTGTTTAGATATGAAAAGAATATAATTGAACCTAAAAACCATGAAGGATTTTTTTGAAATGAATTTAAATAAGGGTACCCCGATTGAAGTTGTTTGGGACGTAAGTAAGTCCTATTTGCGAGGGGTACTGATTTATATGAATTCTAAACACAAATTAAATCAACAAAGGAAAAGATTAGAAATGGAAGCAGAAATAAAGAAAAAAGAACTACTTATAAAAAATCTGACGGATAAAAAGTTACAAGAAATTATAAAACTTTTGAAAGACCAATTTCAAATGCTTATAGCGGAACAAGCTGCAACTAACTTACAATTTGCAAAACATAATAAATGTTGTAATGCTAACAAACCAGGCAGATGGTTGGCTTACACACCTAGGAAACAGCAGAGTTCTCGAATTATTGATACTATTGAATATGGGGGGAAGGAAGTTTTTCAACAAAATTTAATTTAAAAACTTTTTTAGATTATTATTCTAAATTATATGCTAAAGACCATATAAAGAATGAACTAATAGATAAATATTTAGAAGAAAGTAGACTTACAAAAAACTCCAGAAAGCAAAAGGAAACATTAAATCAATCAATAACAGTTGAGGAAATTGTTTTTGCAATTAAACAACTGGAATCAGCTAAAGCTCCAGGGACGGATGGTTTGACGGCGGTGTATTATAAAACTTAGCAAGCAGTTGAACATCTTAAAGATTTATTTTGTAGCATACAAAAAGGGGGTAAAATACCCCCTTCATGGAAGACAGCTTTTATTTCACTGATACCAAAAGAGGGAGGTTCTACAAAACCGGAAAATTTTAGACCAATATCTCTCCTGAATACGGATTATAAAATTTTTGCAAAAGTATTAGCCAACAGATTAATAATGTGTCTCTTCCACTGTCAGCCATCCTCGGTCTGCAGTCTGTACAAATGTGGCCCCGTGACTTGGGTTTTTTCTCCCGGTATCCATAGGGGGTTTCCGCTGAAGTTCTTTGCGTAAACTTTGTCCCCCACTTGGAATTGCCAGATCTTGCTTGTGGAATCCGTTGGCTTTTCTGTGCTGTACAGTGGTTGCAGTCTGTCTAATGGGGACTATAATTTTCTTCC
>JAUDYJ010000017.1:7500-10000 GCA_030761175.1 Masticophis lateralis
GGGCGGGCGGACGTCCCTGTCTACCGGGACGCTCGGGCGGACCGGAGCCTTTCCGCCGCGGTGGGTGCGCGCGGGATCCCGGCTCCGGAGCCGGGGGCCTCGGCGGACCGGAGCGTTTCCGCCGTCCCGGGTGAGCGGGATCCCGGCTCCGGAGCCGCGGGCCTCGGTCCCGGACCTCGGCCTACCCCTCGGCGCCCGACCCGGGCGCCGGGGGCCTCCCGGGCGGGCGGACGTCCCTGTCTACCGGGACGCTCGGGCGGACCGGAGCCTTTCCGCCGCGGTGGGTGCGCGCGGGATCCCGGCTCCGGAGCCGGGGGCCTCGGCGGACCGGAGCGTTTCCGCCGTCCCGGGTGCGCGGGATCCCGGCTCCGGAGCCGCGGGCCTCGGTCCCGGACCTCGGCCTACCCCTCGGCGCCCGACCCGGGCGCCGGGGGCCTCCGGGGCGGGCGGACGTCCCGGTCTACCGGGACGCTCGGGCGGACCGGAGCCTTTCCGCCGCGGTGGGTGCGCGGGATCCCGGCTCCGGAGCCGCGGGCCTCGGTCCCGGACCTCGGCCTACCCCTCGGTGCCCGGCCCGGGCGCCGGGGGCCTCCGGGGCGGCCGGACGTCCCGGTCTACCGGGACGCTCGGGCGGACCGGAGCCTTTCCGACGGGGGTTGACCGCCCTCTGCGGTTCTGTTTCCCCGCCGCGATGTCGCGGGCGAGGGGGGTTCCTTCCGAGTGGACCGGGCCGGGACGCGTCCACTTTGCTCCCGGCGGGCCCCGGCCAGGAAACTGTCACGGTCTACTCGGTCCTGGACCTCCGGCGTCGCCCCGGTGCCCCCGCCGGGCCCCGGGGGCGTCCGCGCCGGTCAGACGTCCCGGTCTACCGGGGCTTCGTCCTTTTTTTTTTTTTTTTTTTTTTCCTTTTCTTTTCTTTTAAAATTTGACTTCTGTGCCGCCCTTCTCCGGAGACTCAGGGCGGCTTACCATTACAATGCGTTAAGCAATAGCCTTCCTACTTTTGTATATTTATACAAAGTCAGCTTATTGCCCCCACAAACTGGGTCCTCCATTTACCCACCTTAAGAAAGGATGGAAGGCTGAGTCGACCTTGAGCCTGGCTAGGATTGAACTCAGAGAAATTACAGGCAGCTGGTGTTAATTGCTGCCTTTAGTAGGAGGCATTAGCCCCCTACGCTACACAGGCTTTTCCCTGCAATGTCCCCCCTCCATCCAAGGACGATCTTTTTGTTCCGCCCGGCCGGGCTTTTTCAATGGGTTTTCATCTGGGATTTTTAAATTGGGGTGGTTTATGTTGAGCCAAATAATTGAATACTTTTCATTTTTAAACGGTTGTTTGTCTTGTGCTTTTCATTAGGCCGTGCACCGCCCCGAGTCCTTCGGGAGACCAAACTGTCCGTTTGGTGTGACGTACGACTGACTCCCCTTTGACTTTCGACACCTCAAGGTTGTCCGTACAATGTCCCCGATTTTCACCCTTCCGACGGCGTTTGGCGTTGTTTTCCAAAATGAACTTCTCGTAGGCCTATCGTTTCTCGTTTGAACTTCTCGAATGGATTGAATGTTTTCCTTCTTCTTGCCGAATTGCCGAATTCAGTCCGTTTCTAGTCAAGGAGAGGATTTTTATTTCTTCTTCCATTTCCGATGGCTTTGTCCATCTAGTCGTCCTTGCGTCCCTTTGTTCTTCCTGTCACTTCTTTCGCTCTCGCTCCCTCTCTTTTATTTGGCTCTCTTTCGGCCGTTTCTTTCTTCTCCTCCCGTCGTCCGTCCCCACTTTCGTCTCTCAATCTTTCCTGCTCTCGGTCATCTCGAGGTTGTTCCTCAAATCATTCCTCTTTCTCCGTGGAATCTAATCGGTCTCTTGGCTCTTGCCAGTTCGCCCGTTGATGTTTCTCCTATCTCTGCTCTCCGTGTCTCCTTGGTACCGGATTTTCCGGCGCATGACTTTTCCTGGGGGTAAAAAAAAAAATGTGGGGTTTGGGCTACACTTGCTGTATGAGACGACCTCTCTTCCAACGCACACCAAATAAAAATTAAAAAAACATCCGCTGGCTCACCCACAATGTAAAAGCCTCCTGCGCCAGACCCAAAACGGCCCCTGCAACAAGCAGGAACCTCACACGGCCACAAAAAGCCCCCCAAAACAACTTTCACGCTTTTACACGCACACAAAATTCCACGTCCAGCTTTGTGAGATTTTGTGCGTCGGCGTAGTTAGAGTGAAACGCTAGAGAAGGACACTAAATCTCAGAAAGCTGCACTTTTATTTTTATTTTTAAGCTAAATTTAAAACTTCCTGGGCTAAAACGTAGACCTATCCTTTCAATGGCTAGGTCTAAAAAAAAAGAACAACTAAAAAACCCCGCTTTTAAAGCTCCCAAAGGGGAAAAAACACGTTAAGACTTGCAGACTTCAATTCCCAGAATTCCTCAGCCAGCTTTGCTTTGCTCCACAATGAGGTTTAGCTGCTTGCCGATGCAATGGATTGCAGGCAAGG
>JAUDYJ010000017.1:22500-25000 GCA_030761175.1 Masticophis lateralis
CGGGGGCGTCCGCGCCGGTCAGACGTCCCGGTCTACCGGGGCTTCGTCCTTTTTTTTTTTTTTTTTTTTTTCCTTTTCTTTTCTTTTAAAATTTGACTTCTGTGCCGCCCTTCTCCGGAGACTCAGGGCGGCTTACCATTACAATGCGTTAAGCAATAGCCTTCCTACTTTTGTATATTTATACAAAGTCAGCTTATTGCCCCCACAAACTGGGTCCTCCATTTACCCACCTTAAGAAAGGATGGAAGGCTGAGTCGACCTTGAGCCTGGCTAGGATTGAACTCAGAGAAATTACAGGCAGCTGGTGTTAATTGCTGCCTTTAGTAGGAGGCATTAGCCCCCTACGCTACACAGGCTTTTCCCTGCAATGTCCCCCCTCCATCCAAGGACGATCTTTTTGTTCCGCCCGGCCGGGCTTTTTCAATGGGTTTTCATCTGGGATTTTTAAATTGGGGTGGTTTATGTTGAGCCAAATAATTGAATACTTTTCATTTTTAAACGGTTGTTTGTCTTGTGCTTTTCATTAGGCCGTGCACCGCCCCGAGTCCTTCGGGAGACCAAACTGTCCGTTTGGTGTGACGTACGACTGACTCCCCTTTGACTTTCGACACCTCAAGGTTGTCCGTACAATGTCCCCGATTTTCACCCTTCCGACGGCGTTTGGCGTTGTTTTCCAAAATGAACTTCTCGTAGGCCTATCGTTTCTCGTTTGAACTTCTCGAATGGATTGAATGTTTTCCTTCTTCTTGCCGAATTGCCGAATTCAGTCCGTTTCTAGTCAAGGAGAGGATTTTTATTTCTTCTTCCATTTCCGATGGCTTTGTCCATCTAGTCGTCCTTGCGTCCCTTTGTTCTTCCTGTCACTTCTTTCGCTCTCGCTCCCTCTCTTTTATTTGGCTCTCTTTCGGCCGTTTCTTTCTTCTCCTCCCGTCGTCCGTCCCCACTTTCGTCTCTCAATCTTTCCTGCTCTCGGTCATCTCGAGGTTGTTCCTCAAATCATTCCTCTTTCTCCGTGGAATCTAATCGGTCTCTTGGCTCTTGCCAGTTCGCCCGTTGATGTTTCTCCTATCTCTGCTCTCCGTGTCTCCTTGGTACCGGATTTTCCGGCGCATGACTTTTCCTGGGGGTAAAAAAAAAAATGTGGGGTTTGGGCTACACTTGCTGTATGAGACGACCTCTCTTCCAACGCACACCAAATAAAAATTAAAAAAACATCCGCTGGCTCACCCACAATGTAAAAGCCTCCTGCGCCAGACCCAAAACGGCCCCTGCAACAAGCAGGAACCTCACACGGCCACAAAAAGCCCCCCAAAACAACTTTCACGCTTTTACACGCACACAAAATTCCACGTCCAGCTTTGTGAGATTTTGTGCGTCGGCGTAGTTAGAGTGAAACGCTAGAGAAGGACACTAAATCTCAGAAAGCTGCACTTTTATTTTTATTTTTAAGCTAAATTTAAAACTTCCTGGGCTAAAACGTAGACCTATCCTTTCAATGGCTAGGTCTAAAAAAAAAGAACAACTAAAAAACCCCGCTTTTAAAGCTCCCAAAGGGGAAAAAACACGTTAAGACTTGCAGACTTCAATTCCCAGAATTCCTCAGCCAGCTTTGCTTTGCTCCACAATGAGGTTTAGCTGCTTGCCGATGCAATGGATTGCAGGCAAGGCAAGGCAAGGCAAGGCAAGGCAAGGCAAGGCAAGGCAAGCGTCGCGGCGAGCAGCTAAGGTAAGCAAGCTGGAGGGGGGCGGGGGGGGGGATTTTTGCTACGTACCCATTAGCAGGCAAAAATTAGCAGCCGGGATGGCCAGCGTTGTGTAAAAGGAAAGTTTTTTTCCCTTTTACACAGCGCTTGGCCATCCAAGCTCTGGCGATCCCGGCTGAGTTGCCTGCTAATCAGGCAGGCAACTCAGCCGGGATGGCCAGCGTTGTGCAAAAGGGAGGTTTTCTTCTTTCCTTTCTCGCTTTCTTCCGTGGTTTCTGCTAATATCATTTCCGGAACGAGAACCCTAACCCCTAACTCCAAACCCCAACCCTAACCCTTAAAACGTCCGACTTCAAGGCGGGCAGACGGCCCGGACCGGAGTCTCTGTTTCCCTGCCACGACGGGTTGCTTTAAGTAGCCCGTTTTAAGTGAAAAGCTTCCATTCTCGCCTAGATCTCTGGCTATCGCGAGCCTTCCGATCCAAGCTCCGGCCGCAGTTCCAAGGGTCCCGCTTTCTCGGGAAGATGACGCTCTGCCAGCCAGAGAGAGAGAGGGATAACGAAGAAGGCAAAGACAAAGAGACCGACTGTGTCAAATTGAACCGTCGCAACACGACCGGAAGTACGGACAAAGAGAAAAGAAACCGAGAAGGAAAAGAGGGCGGGACGGGAAAAACAGAAAAAAATCGAAAGGATGACCCCGAGATGGAGAGTGGAAATCTAAGAAAGAGATGGAAAACAAGAAGACGTCCGGGACGAAATAAAAGATTTTGCGATTTTCAAACCCAAAAGAAGTCT
>JAUDYJ010000017.1:37500-40000 GCA_030761175.1 Masticophis lateralis
GTAGGAGGCATTAGCCCCCTACGCTACACAGGCTTTTCCCTGCAATGTCCCCCCTCCATCCAAGGACGATCTTTTTGTTCCGCCCGGCCGGGCTTTTTCAATGGGTTTTCATCTGGGATTTTTAAATTGGGGTGGTTTATGTTGAGCCAAATAATTGAATACTTTTCATTTTTAAACGGTTGTTTGTCTTGTGCTTTTCATTAGGCCGTGCACCGCCCCGAGTCCTTCGGGAGACCAAACTGTCCGTTTGGTGTGACGTACGACTGACTCCCCTTTGACTTTCGACACCTCAAGGTTGTCCGTACAATGTCCCCGATTTTCACCCTTCCGACGGCGTTTGGCGTTGTTTTCCAAAATGAACTTCTCGTAGGCCTATCGTTTCTCGTTTGAACTTCTCGAATGGATTGAATGTTTTCCTTCTTCTTGCCGAATTGCCGAATTCAGTCCGTTTCTAGTCAAGGAGAGGATTTTTATTTCTTCTTCCATTTCCGATGGCTTTGTCCATCTAGTCGTCCTTGCGTCCCTTTGTTCTTCCTGTCACTTCTTTCGCTCTCGCTCCCTCTCTTTTATTTGGCTCTCTTTCGGCCGTTTCTTTCTTCTCCTCCCGTCGTCCGTCCCCACTTTCGTCTCTCAATCTTTCCTGCTCTCGGTCATCTCGAGGTTGTTCCTCAAATCATTCCTCTTTCTCCGTGGAATCTAATCGGTCTCTTGGCTCTTGCCAGTTCGCCCGTTGATGTTTCTCCTATCTCTGCTCTCCGTGTCTCCTTGGTACCGGATTTTCCGGCGCATGACTTTTCCTGGGGGTAAAAAAAAAAATGTGGGGTTTGGGCTACACTTGCTGTATGAGACGACCTCTCTTCCAACGCACACCAAATAAAAATTAAAAAAACATCCGCTGGCTCACCCACAATGTAAAAGCCTCCTGCGCCAGACCCAAAACGGCCCCTGCAACAAGCAGGAACCTCACACGGCCACAAAAAGCCCCCCAAAACAACTTTCACGCTTTTACACGCACACAAAATTCCACGTCCAGCTTTGTGAGATTTTGTGCGTCGGCGTAGTTAGAGTGAAACGCTAGAGAAGGACACTAAATCTCAGAAAGCTGCACTTTTATTTTTATTTTTAAGCTAAATTTAAAACTTCCTGGGCTAAAACGTAGACCTATCCTTTCAATGGCTAGGTCTAAAAAAAAAGAACAACTAAAAAACCCCGCTTTTAAAGCTCCCAAAGGGGAAAAAACACGTTAAGACTTGCAGACTTCAATTCCCAGAATTCCTCAGCCAGCTTTGCTTTGCTCCACAATGAGGTTTAGCTGCTTGCCGATGCAATGGATTGCAGGCAAGGCAAGGCAAGGCAAGGCAAGGCAAGGCAAGGCAAGGCAAGCGTCGCGGCGAGCAGCTAAGGTAAGCAAGCTGGAGGGGGGCGGGGGGGGGGATTTTTGCTACGTACCCATTAGCAGGCAAAAATTAGCAGCCGGGATGGCCAGCGTTGTGTAAAAGGAAAGTTTTTTTCCCTTTTACACAGCGCTTGGCCATCCAAGCTCTGGCGATCCCGGCTGAGTTGCCTGCTAATCAGGCAGGCAACTCAGCCGGGATGGCCAGCGTTGTGCAAAAGGGAGGTTTTCTTCTTTCCTTTCTCGCTTTCTTCCGTGGTTTCTGCTAATATCATTTCCGGAACGAGAACCCTAACCCCTAACTCCAAACCCCAACCCTAACCCTTAAAACGTCCGACTTCAAGGCGGGCAGACGGCCCGGACCGGAGTCTCTGTTTCCCTGCCACGACGGGTTGCTTTAAGTAGCCCGTTTTAAGTGAAAAGCTTCCATTCTCGCCTAGATCTCTGGCTATCGCGAGCCTTCCGATCCAAGCTCCGGCCGCAGTTCCAAGGGTCCCGCTTTCTCGGGAAGATGACGCTCTGCCAGCCAGAGAGAGAGAGGGATAACGAAGAAGGCAAAGACAAAGAGACCGACTGTGTCAAATTGAACCGTCGCAACACGACCGGAAGTACGGACAAAGAGAAAAGAAACCGAGAAGGAAAAGAGGGCGGGACGGGAAAAACAGAAAAAAATCGAAAGGATGACCCCGAGATGGAGAGTGGAAATCTAAGAAAGAGATGGAAAACAAGAAGACGTCCGGGACGAAATAAAAGATTTTGCGATTTTCAAACCCAAAAGAAGTCTCTCGGGCTTGACGTACAGCGAAAGGGCGCAGGAAAGGAAAGAGGAAGGACGGGTGAACTGTGGGAAAGAGAGGGCAGGATAGGAGAGTGCAGAATTTTAAAATACAAAAGAAAGGCAAAGAAGGAAAAGAGGGCGGCGGAGGAGAAAACCCTACGAAAAACAGAAACGATTGCACCGGGAGATCTAAGAAAGAGGGAAAAGGGACGGGAAAACAATCGAGGGCACAGCCTTCCCGATTTTGAAATACGAGAGAAGCGTAAGGAAAAGCGACGCCAAGAAAAGCGGAAGCCGTGGGAAAACCGTCCCGTGCTCCATCCTATTGG
>JAUDYJ010000017.1:55000-57500 GCA_030761175.1 Masticophis lateralis
CAAAGTCAGCTTATTGCCCCCACAAACTGGGTCCTCCATTTACCCACCTTAAGAAAGGATGGAAGGCTGAGTCGACCTTGAGCCTGGCTAGGATTGAACTCAGAGAAATTACAGGCAGCTGGTGTTAATTGCTGCCTTTAGTAGGAGGCATTAGCCCCCTACGCTACACAGGCTTTTCCCTGCAATGTCCCCCCTCCATCCAAGGACGATCTTTTTGTTCCGCCCGGCCGGGCTTTTTCAATGGGTTTTCATCTGGGATTTTTAAATTGGGGTGGTTTATGTTGAGCCAAATAATTGAATACTTTTCATTTTTAAACGGTTGTTTGTCTTGTGCTTTTCATTAGGCCGTGCACCGCCCCGAGTCCTTCGGGAGACCAAACTGTCCGTTTGGTGTGACGTACGACTGACTCCCCTTTGACTTTCGACACCTCAAGGTTGTCCGTACAATGTCCCCGATTTTCACCCTTCCGACGGCGTTTGGCGTTGTTTTCCAAAATGAACTTCTCGTAGGCCTATCGTTTCTCGTTTGAACTTCTCGAATGGATTGAATGTTTTCCTTCTTCTTGCCGAATTGCCGAATTCAGTCCGTTTCTAGTCAAGGAGAGGATTTTTATTTCTTCTTCCATTTCCGATGGCTTTGTCCATCTAGTCGTCCTTGCGTCCCTTTGTTCTTCCTGTCACTTCTTTCGCTCTCGCTCCCTCTCTTTTATTTGGCTCTCTTTCGGCCGTTTCTTTCTTCTCCTCCCGTCGTCCGTCCCCACTTTCGTCTCTCAATCTTTCCTGCTCTCGGTCATCTCGAGGTTGTTCCTCAAATCATTCCTCTTTCTCCGTGGAATCTAATCGGTCTCTTGGCTCTTGCCAGTTCGCCCGTTGATGTTTCTCCTATCTCTGCTCTCCGTGTCTCCTTGGTACCGGATTTTCCGGCGCATGACTTTTCCTGGGGGTAAAAAAAAAAATGTGGGGTTTGGGCTACACTTGCTGTATGAGACGACCTCTCTTCCAACGCACACCAAATAAAAATTAAAAAAACATCCGCTGGCTCACCCACAATGTAAAAGCCTCCTGCGCCAGACCCAAAACGGCCCCTGCAACAAGCAGGAACCTCACACGGCCACAAAAAGCCCCCCAAAACAACTTTCACGCTTTTACACGCACACAAAATTCCACGTCCAGCTTTGTGAGATTTTGTGCGTCGGCGTAGTTAGAGTGAAACGCTAGAGAAGGACACTAAATCTCAGAAAGCTGCACTTTTATTTTTATTTTTAAGCTAAATTTAAAACTTCCTGGGCTAAAACGTAGACCTATCCTTTCAATGGCTAGGTCTAAAAAAAAAGAACAACTAAAAAACCCCGCTTTTAAAGCTCCCAAAGGGGAAAAAACACGTTAAGACTTGCAGACTTCAATTCCCAGAATTCCTCAGCCAGCTTTGCTTTGCTCCACAATGAGGTTTAGCTGCTTGCCGATGCAATGGATTGCAGGCAAGGCAAGGCAAGGCAAGGCAAGGCAAGGCAAGGCAAGGCAAGCGTCGCGGCGAGCAGCTAAGGTAAGCAAGCTGGAGGGGGGCGGGGGGGGGGATTTTTGCTACGTACCCATTAGCAGGCAAAAATTAGCAGCCGGGATGGCCAGCGTTGTGTAAAAGGAAAGTTTTTTTCCCTTTTACACAGCGCTTGGCCATCCAAGCTCTGGCGATCCCGGCTGAGTTGCCTGCTAATCAGGCAGGCAACTCAGCCGGGATGGCCAGCGTTGTGCAAAAGGGAGGTTTTCTTCTTTCCTTTCTCGCTTTCTTCCGTGGTTTCTGCTAATATCATTTCCGGAACGAGAACCCTAACCCCTAACTCCAAACCCCAACCCTAACCCTTAAAACGTCCGACTTCAAGGCGGGCAGACGGCCCGGACCGGAGTCTCTGTTTCCCTGCCACGACGGGTTGCTTTAAGTAGCCCGTTTTAAGTGAAAAGCTTCCATTCTCGCCTAGATCTCTGGCTATCGCGAGCCTTCCGATCCAAGCTCCGGCCGCAGTTCCAAGGGTCCCGCTTTCTCGGGAAGATGACGCTCTGCCAGCCAGAGAGAGAGAGGGATAACGAAGAAGGCAAAGACAAAGAGACCGACTGTGTCAAATTGAACCGTCGCAACACGACCGGAAGTACGGACAAAGAGAAAAGAAACCGAGAAGGAAAAGAGGGCGGGACGGGAAAAACAGAAAAAAATCGAAAGGATGACCCCGAGATGGAGAGTGGAAATCTAAGAAAGAGATGGAAAACAAGAAGACGTCCGGGACGAAATAAAAGATTTTGCGATTTTCAAACCCAAAAGAAGTCTCTCGGGCTTGACGTACAGCGAAAGGGCGCAGGAAAGGAAAGAGGAAGGACGGGTGAACTGTGGGAAAGAGAGGGCAGGATAGGAGAGTGCAGAATTTTAAAATACAAAAGAAAGGCAAAGAAGGAAAAGAGGGCGGCGGAGGAGAAAACCCTACGAAAAACAGAAACGATTGCACCGGGAGAT
>JAUDYJ010000017.1:67500-70000 GCA_030761175.1 Masticophis lateralis
GCACCTGGCCGACCCGGCCTTGGGATCCCCAACGGCGTGGGGGTTCACCGCCGCGACGGCCGGGGAAACGCCGGGACTCCCGGAGGCCGACGCCGGCCCGGCCCGCCGACGCCTTCCCCTCGCGGCCTTGCGAGTAGACCGGGGTGGGACGGCTCCACTTTGGTCCCGGCGGCCCGCGGCCGGCGAAAGCCGCCGGTCTACCGAGCCGGGCCCCGGCGACGCGGAACGCGATGCCGGCTCCGGAGCCGCGGGCCCCGGTCGGGAACCTCGTTTACGCCGTCGCGGGTGCACGGGATCCCGGTTCCGGAGCCGCGGGCCTCGGTCCCGGACCTCGGCCGTCCCCTCGGTGCCCGTCCCGGGCGCCGGGGGCCTCCGGGGCGGGCGGACGTCCCTGTCTACCGGGACGCTCGGGCGGACCGGAGCCTTTCCGCCGCGGTGGGTGCGCGCGGGATCCCGGCTCCGGAGCCGGGGGCCTCGGCGGACCGGAGCGTTTCCGCCGTCCCGGGTGAGCGGGATCCCGGCTCCGGAGCCGCGGGCCTCGGTCCCGGACCTCGGCCTACCCCTCGGCGCCCGACCCGGGCGCCGGGGGCCTCCCGGGCGGGCGGACGTCCCTGTCTACCGGGACGCTCGGGCGGACCGGAGCCTTTCCGCCGCGGTGGGTGCGCGCGGGATCCCGGCTCCGGAGCCGGGGGCCTCGGCGGACCGGAGCGTTTCCGCCGTCCCGGGTGAGCGGGATCCCGGCTCCGGAGCCGCGGGCCTCGGTCCCGGACCTCGGCCTACCCCTCGGCGCCCGACCCGGGCGCCGGGGGCCTCCCGGGCGGGCGGACGTCCCTGTCTACCGGGACGCTCGGGCGGACCGGAGCCTTTCCGCCGCGGTGGGTGCGCGCGGGATCCCGGCTCCGGAGCCGGGGGCCTCGGCGGACCGGAGCGTTTCCGCCGTCCCGGGTGCGCGGGATCCCGGCTCCGGAGCCGCGGGCCTCGGTCCCGGACCTCGGCCTACCCCTCGGCGCCCGACCCGGGCGCCGGGGGCCTCCGGGGCGGGCGGACGTCCCGGTCTACCGGGACGCTCGGGCGGACCGGAGCCTTTCCGCCGCGGTGGGTGCGCGGGATCCCGGCTCCGGAGCCGCGGGCCTCGGTCCCGGACCTCGGCCTACCCCTCGGTGCCCGGCCCGGGCGCCGGGGGCCTCCGGGGCGGCCGGACGTCCCGGTCTACCGGGACGCTCGGGCGGACCGGAGCCTTTCCGACGGGGGTTGACCGCCCTCTGCGGTTCTGTTTCCCCGCCGCGATGTCGCGGGCGAGGGGGGTTCCTTCCGAGTGGACCGGGCCGGGACGCGTCCACTTTGCTCCCGGCGGGCCCCGGCCAGGAAACTGTCACGGTCTACTCGGTCCTGGACCTCCGGCGTCGCCCCGGTGCCCCCGCCGGGCCCCGGGGGCGTCCGCGCCGGTCAGACGTCCCGGTCTACCGGGGCTTCGTCCTTTTTTTTTTTTTTTTTTTTTTCCTTTTCTTTTCTTTTAAAATTTGACTTCTGTGCCGCCCTTCTCCGGAGACTCAGGGCGGCTTACCATTACAATGCGTTAAGCAATAGCCTTCCTACTTTTGTATATTTATACAAAGTCAGCTTATTGCCCCCACAAACTGGGTCCTCCATTTACCCACCTTAAGAAAGGATGGAAGGCTGAGTCGACCTTGAGCCTGGCTAGGATTGAACTCAGAGAAATTACAGGCAGCTGGTGTTAATTGCTGCCTTTAGTAGGAGGCATTAGCCCCCTACGCTACACAGGCTTTTCCCTGCAATGTCCCCCCTCCATCCAAGGACGATCTTTTTGTTCCGCCCGGCCGGGCTTTTTCAATGGGTTTTCATCTGGGATTTTTAAATTGGGGTGGTTTATGTTGAGCCAAATAATTGAATACTTTTCATTTTTAAACGGTTGTTTGTCTTGTGCTTTTCATTAGGCCGTGCACCGCCCCGAGTCCTTCGGGAGACCAAACTGTCCGTTTGGTGTGACGTACGACTGACTCCCCTTTGACTTTCGACACCTCAAGGTTGTCCGTACAATGTCCCCGATTTTCACCCTTCCGACGGCGTTTGGCGTTGTTTTCCAAAATGAACTTCTCGTAGGCCTATCGTTTCTCGTTTGAACTTCTCGAATGGATTGAATGTTTTCCTTCTTCTTGCCGAATTGCCGAATTCAGTCCGTTTCTAGTCAAGGAGAGGATTTTTATTTCTTCTTCCATTTCCGATGGCTTTGTCCATCTAGTCGTCCTTGCGTCCCTTTGTTCTTCCTGTCACTTCTTTCGCTCTCGCTCCCTCTCTTTTATTTGGCTCTCTTTCGGCCGTTTCTTTCTTCTCCTCCCGTCGTCCGTCCCCACTTTCGTCTCTCAATCTTTCCTGCTCTCGGTCATCTCGAGGTTGTTCCTCAAATCATTCCTCTTTCTCCGTGGAATCTAATCGGTCTCTTGGCTCTTGCCAGTTCGCCCGTTGATGTTTCTCCTATCTC
>JAUDYJ010000017.1:80000-82500 GCA_030761175.1 Masticophis lateralis
CGCCGGGGGCCTCCGGGGCGGCCGGACGTCCCGGTCTACCGGGACGCTCGGGCGGACCGGAGCCTTTCCGACGGGGGTTGACCGCCCTCTGCGGTTCTGTTTCCCCGCCGCGATGTCGCGGGCGAGGGGGGTTCCTTCCGAGTGGACCGGGCCGGGACGCGTCCACTTTGCTCCCGGCGGGCCCCGGCCAGGAAACTGTCACGGTCTACTCGGTCCTGGACCTCCGGCGTCGCCCCGGTGCCCCCGCCGGGCCCCGGGGGCGTCCGCGCCGGTCAGACGTCCCGGTCTACCGGGGCTTCGTCCTTTTTTTTTTTTTTTTTTTTTTCCTTTTCTTTTCTTTTAAAATTTGACTTCTGTGCCGCCCTTCTCCGGAGACTCAGGGCGGCTTACCATTACAATGCGTTAAGCAATAGCCTTCCTACTTTTGTATATTTATACAAAGTCAGCTTATTGCCCCCACAAACTGGGTCCTCCATTTACCCACCTTAAGAAAGGATGGAAGGCTGAGTCGACCTTGAGCCTGGCTAGGATTGAACTCAGAGAAATTACAGGCAGCTGGTGTTAATTGCTGCCTTTAGTAGGAGGCATTAGCCCCCTACGCTACACAGGCTTTTCCCTGCAATGTCCCCCCTCCATCCAAGGACGATCTTTTTGTTCCGCCCGGCCGGGCTTTTTCAATGGGTTTTCATCTGGGATTTTTAAATTGGGGTGGTTTATGTTGAGCCAAATAATTGAATACTTTTCATTTTTAAACGGTTGTTTGTCTTGTGCTTTTCATTAGGCCGTGCACCGCCCCGAGTCCTTCGGGAGACCAAACTGTCCGTTTGGTGTGACGTACGACTGACTCCCCTTTGACTTTCGACACCTCAAGGTTGTCCGTACAATGTCCCCGATTTTCACCCTTCCGACGGCGTTTGGCGTTGTTTTCCAAAATGAACTTCTCGTAGGCCTATCGTTTCTCGTTTGAACTTCTCGAATGGATTGAATGTTTTCCTTCTTCTTGCCGAATTGCCGAATTCAGTCCGTTTCTAGTCAAGGAGAGGATTTTTATTTCTTCTTCCATTTCCGATGGCTTTGTCCATCTAGTCGTCCTTGCGTCCCTTTGTTCTTCCTGTCACTTCTTTCGCTCTCGCTCCCTCTCTTTTATTTGGCTCTCTTTCGGCCGTTTCTTTCTTCTCCTCCCGTCGTCCGTCCCCACTTTCGTCTCTCAATCTTTCCTGCTCTCGGTCATCTCGAGGTTGTTCCTCAAATCATTCCTCTTTCTCCGTGGAATCTAATCGGTCTCTTGGCTCTTGCCAGTTCGCCCGTTGATGTTTCTCCTATCTCTGCTCTCCGTGTCTCCTTGGTACCGGATTTTCCGGCGCATGACTTTTCCTGGGGGTAAAAAAAAAAATGTGGGGTTTGGGCTACACTTGCTGTATGAGACGACCTCTCTTCCAACGCACACCAAATAAAAATTAAAAAAACATCCGCTGGCTCACCCACAATGTAAAAGCCTCCTGCGCCAGACCCAAAACGGCCCCTGCAACAAGCAGGAACCTCACACGGCCACAAAAAGCCCCCCAAAACAACTTTCACGCTTTTACACGCACACAAAATTCCACGTCCAGCTTTGTGAGATTTTGTGCGTCGGCGTAGTTAGAGTGAAACGCTAGAGAAGGACACTAAATCTCAGAAAGCTGCACTTTTATTTTTATTTTTAAGCTAAATTTAAAACTTCCTGGGCTAAAACGTAGACCTATCCTTTCAATGGCTAGGTCTAAAAAAAAAGAACAACTAAAAAACCCCGCTTTTAAAGCTCCCAAAGGGGAAAAAACACGTTAAGACTTGCAGACTTCAATTCCCAGAATTCCTCAGCCAGCTTTGCTTTGCTCCACAATGAGGTTTAGCTGCTTGCCGATGCAATGGATTGCAGGCAAGGCAAGGCAAGGCAAGGCAAGGCAAGGCAAGGCAAGGCAAGCGTCGCGGCGAGCAGCTAAGGTAAGCAAGCTGGAGGGGGGCGGGGGGGGGGATTTTTGCTACGTACCCATTAGCAGGCAAAAATTAGCAGCCGGGATGGCCAGCGTTGTGTAAAAGGAAAGTTTTTTTCCCTTTTACACAGCGCTTGGCCATCCAAGCTCTGGCGATCCCGGCTGAGTTGCCTGCTAATCAGGCAGGCAACTCAGCCGGGATGGCCAGCGTTGTGCAAAAGGGAGGTTTTCTTCTTTCCTTTCTCGCTTTCTTCCGTGGTTTCTGCTAATATCATTTCCGGAACGAGAACCCTAACCCCTAACTCCAAACCCCAACCCTAACCCTTAAAACGTCCGACTTCAAGGCGGGCAGACGGCCCGGACCGGAGTCTCTGTTTCCCTGCCACGACGGGTTGCTTTAAGTAGCCCGTTTTAAGTGAAAAGCTTCCATTCTCGCCTAGATCTCTGGCTATCGCGAGCCTTCCGATCCAAGCTCCGGCCGCAGTTCCAAGGGTCCCGCTTTCTCGGGAAGATGACGCTCTGCCAGCCAG
>JAUDYJ010000017.1:107500-110000 GCA_030761175.1 Masticophis lateralis
CCGGACCTCGGCCTACCCCTCGGCGCCCGACCCGGGCGCCGGGGGCCTCCCGGGCGGGCGGACGTCCCTGTCTACCGGGACGCTCGGGCGGACCGGAGCCTTTCCGCCGCGGTGGGTGCGCGCGGGATCCCGGCTCCGGAGCCGGGGGCCTCGGCGGACCGGAGCGTTTCCGCCGTCCCGGGTGCGCGGGATCCCGGCTCCGGAGCCGCGGGCCTCGGTCCCGGACCTCGGCCTACCCCTCGGCGCCCGACCCGGGCGCCGGGGGCCTCCGGGGCGGGCGGACGTCCCGGTCTACCGGGACGCTCGGGCGGACCGGAGCCTTTCCGCCGCGGTGGGTGCGCGGGATCCCGGCTCCGGAGCCGCGGGCCTCGGTCCCGGACCTCGGCCTACCCCTCGGTGCCCGGCCCGGGCGCCGGGGGCCTCCGGGGCGGCCGGACGTCCCGGTCTACCGGGACGCTCGGGCGGACCGGAGCCTTTCCGACGGGGGTTGACCGCCCTCTGCGGTTCTGTTTCCCCGCCGCGATGTCGCGGGCGAGGGGGGTTCCTTCCGAGTGGACCGGGCCGGGACGCGTCCACTTTGCTCCCGGCGGGCCCCGGCCAGGAAACTGTCACGGTCTACTCGGTCCTGGACCTCCGGCGTCGCCCCGGTGCCCCCGCCGGGCCCCGGGGGCGTCCGCGCCGGTCAGACGTCCCGGTCTACCGGGGCTTCGTCCTTTTTTTTTTTTTTTTTTTTTCCCTTTTCTTTTCTTTTAAAATTTGACTTCTGTGCCGCCCTTCTCCGGAGACTCAGGGCGGCTTACCATTACAATGCGTTAAGCAATAGCCTTCCTACTTTTGTATATTTATACAAAGTCAGCTTATTGCCCCCACAAACTGGGTCCTCCATTTACCCACCTTAAGAAAGGATGGAAGGCTGAGTCGACCTTGAGCCTGGCTAGGATTGAACTCAGAGAAATTACAGGCAGCTGGTGTTAATTGCTGCCTTTAGTAGGAGGCATTAGCCCCCTACGCTACACAGGCTTTTCCCTGCAATGTCCCCCCTCCATCCAAGGACGATCTTTTTGTTCCGCCCGGCCGGGCTTTTTCAATGGGTTTTCATCTGGGATTTTTAAATTGGGGTGGTTTATGTTGAGCCAAATAATTGAATACTTTTCATTTTTAAACGGTTGTTTGTCTTGTGCTTTTCATTAGGCCGTGCACCGCCCCGAGTCCTTCGGGAGACCAAACTGTCCGTTTGGTGTGACGTACGACTGACTCCCCTTTGACTTTCGACACCTCAAGGTTGTCCGTACAATGTCCCCGATTTTCACCCTTCCGACGGCGTTTGGCGTTGTTTTCCAAAATGAACTTCTCGTAGGCCTATCGTTTCTCGTTTGAACTTCTCGAATGGATTGAATGTTTTCCTTCTTCTTGCCGAATTGCCGAATTCAGTCCGTTTCTAGTCAAGGAGAGGATTTTTATTTCTTCTTCCATTTCCGATGGCTTTGTCCATCTAGTCGTCCTTGCGTCCCTTTGTTCTTCCTGTCACTTCTTTCGCTCTCGCTCCCTCTCTTTTATTTGGCTCTCTTTCGGCCGTTTCTTTCTTCTCCTCCCGTCGTCCGTCCCCACTTTCGTCTCTCAATCTTTCCTGCTCTCGGTCATCTCGAGGTTGTTCCTCAAATCATTCCTCTTTCTCCGTGGAATCTAATCGGTCTCTTGGCTCTTGCCAGTTCGCCCGTTGATGTTTCTCCTATCTCTGCTCTCCGTGTCTCCTTGGTACCGGATTTTCCGGCGCATGACTTTTCCTGGGGGTAAAAAAAAAAATGTGGGGTTTGGGCTACACTTGCTGTATGAGACGACCTCTCTTCCAACGCACACCAAATAAAAATTAAAAAAACATCCGCTGGCTCACCCACAATGTAAAAGCCTCCTGCGCCAGACCCAAAACGGCCCCTGCAACAAGCAGGAACCTCACACGGCCACAAAAAGCCCCCCAAAACAACTTTCACGCTTTTACACGCACACAAAATTCCACGTCCAGCTTTGTGAGATTTTGTGCGTCGGCGTAGTTAGAGTGAAACGCTAGAGAAGGACACTAAATCTCAGAAAGCTGCACTTTTATTTTTATTTTTAAGCTAAATTTAAAACTTCCTGGGCTAAAACGTAGACCTATCCTTTCAATGGCTAGGTCTAAAAAAAAAGAACAACTAAAAAACCCCGCTTTTAAAGCTCCCAAAGGGGAAAAAACACGTTAAGACTTGCAGACTTCAATTCCCAGAATTCCTCAGCCAGCTTTGCTTTGCTCCACAATGAGGTTTAGCTGCTTGCCGATGCAATGGATTGCAGGCAAGGCAAGGCAAGGCAAGGCAAGGCAAGGCAAGGCAAGGCAAGCGTCGCGGCGAGCAGCTAAGGTAAGCAAGCTGGAGGGGGGCGGGGGGGGGGATTTTTGCTACGTACCCATTAGCAGGCAAAAATTAGCAGCCGGGATGGCCAGCGTTGTGTAAAAGGAAAGTTTTTTTCC
>JAUDYJ010000017.1:122500-125000 GCA_030761175.1 Masticophis lateralis
TCCATCCAAGGACGATCTTTTTGTTCCGCCCGGCCGGGCTTTTTCAATGGGTTTTCATCTGGGATTTTTAAATTGGGGTGGTTTATGTTGAGCCAAATAATTGAATACTTTTCATTTTTAAACGGTTGTTTGTCTTGTGCTTTTCATTAGGCCGTGCACCGCCCCGAGTCCTTCGGGAGACCAAACTGTCCGTTTGGTGTGACGTACGACTGACTCCCCTTTGACTTTCGACACCTCAAGGTTGTCCGTACAATGTCCCCGATTTTCACCCTTCCGACGGCGTTTGGCGTTGTTTTCCAAAATGAACTTCTCGTAGGCCTATCGTTTCTCGTTTGAACTTCTCGAATGGATTGAATGTTTTCCTTCTTCTTGCCGAATTGCCGAATTCAGTCCGTTTCTAGTCAAGGAGAGGATTTTTATTTCTTCTTCCATTTCCGATGGCTTTGTCCATCTAGTCGTCCTTGCGTCCCTTTGTTCTTCCTGTCACTTCTTTCGCTCTCGCTCCCTCTCTTTTATTTGGCTCTCTTTCGGCCGTTTCTTTCTTCTCCTCCCGTCGTCCGTCCCCACTTTCGTCTCTCAATCTTTCCTGCTCTCGGTCATCTCGAGGTTGTTCCTCAAATCATTCCTCTTTCTCCGTGGAATCTAATCGGTCTCTTGGCTCTTGCCAGTTCGCCCGTTGATGTTTCTCCTATCTCTGCTCTCCGTGTCTCCTTGGTACCGGATTTTCCGGCGCATGACTTTTCCTGGGGGTAAAAAAAAAAATGTGGGGTTTGGGCTACACTTGCTGTATGAGACGACCTCTCTTCCAACGCACACCAAATAAAAATTAAAAAAACATCCGCTGGCTCACCCACAATGTAAAAGCCTCCTGCGCCAGACCCAAAACGGCCCCTGCAACAAGCAGGAACCTCACACGGCCACAAAAAGCCCCCCAAAACAACTTTCACGCTTTTACACGCACACAAAATTCCACGTCCAGCTTTGTGAGATTTTGTGCGTCGGCGTAGTTAGAGTGAAACGCTAGAGAAGGACACTAAATCTCAGAAAGCTGCACTTTTATTTTTATTTTTAAGCTAAATTTAAAACTTCCTGGGCTAAAACGTAGACCTATCCTTTCAATGGCTAGGTCTAAAAAAAAAGAACAACTAAAAAACCCCGCTTTTAAAGCTCCCAAAGGGGAAAAAACACGTTAAGACTTGCAGACTTCAATTCCCAGAATTCCTCAGCCAGCTTTGCTTTGCTCCACAATGAGGTTTAGCTGCTTGCCGATGCAATGGATTGCAGGCAAGGCAAGGCAAGGCAAGGCAAGGCAAGGCAAGGCAAGGCAAGGCAAGCGTCGCGGCGAGCAGCTAAGGTAAGCAAGCTGGAGGGGGGCGGGGGGGGGGATTTTTGCTACGTACCCATTAGCAGGCAAAAATTAGCAGCCGGGATGGCCAGCGTTGTGTAAAAGGAAAGTTTTTTTCCCTTTTACACAGCGCTTGGCCATCCAAGCTCTGGCGATCCCGGCTGAGTTGCCTGCTAATCAGGCAGGCAACTCAGCCGGGATGGCCAGCGTTGTGCAAAAGGGAGGTTTTCTTCTTTCCTTTCTCGCTTTCTTCCGTGGTTTCTGCTAATATCATTTCCGGAACGAGAACCCTAACCCCTAACTCCAAACCCCAACCCTAACCCTTAAAACGTCCGACTTCAAGGCGGGCAGACGGCCCGGACCGGAGTCTCTGTTTCCCTGCCACGACGGGTTGCTTTAAGTAGCCCGTTTTAAGTGAAAAGCTTCCATTCTCGCCTAGATCTCTGGCTATCGCGAGCCTTCCGATCCAAGCTCCGGCCGCAGTTCCAAGGGTCCCGCTTTCTCGGGAAGATGACGCTCTGCCAGCCAGAGAGAGAGAGGGATAACGAAGAAGGCAAAGACAAAGAGACCGACTGTGTCAAATTGAACCGTCGCAACACGACCGGAAGTACGGACAAAGAGAAAAGAAACCGAGAAGGAAAAGAGGGCGGGACGGGAAAAACAGAAAAAAATCGAAAGGATGACCCCGAGATGGAGAGTGGAAATCTAAGAAAGAGATGGAAAACAAGAAGACGTCCGGGACGAAATAAAAGATTTTGCGATTTTCAAACCCAAAAGAAGTCTCTCGGGCTTGACGTACAGCGAAAGGGCGCAGGAAAGGAAAGAGGAAGGACGGGTGAACTGTGGGAAAGAGAGGGCAGGATAGGAGAGTGCAGAATTTTAAAATACAAAAGAAAGGCAAAGAAGGAAAAGAGGGCGGCGGAGGAGAAAACCCTACGAAAAACAGAAACGATTGCACCGGGAGATCTAAGAAAGAGGGAAAAGGGACGGGAAAACAATCGAGGGCACAGCCTTCCCGATTTTGAAATACGAGAGAAGCGTAAGGAAAAGCGACGCCAAGAAAAGCGGAAGCCGTGGGAAAACCGTCCCGTGCTCCATCCTATTGGAGGTTGATAGAACGATAGGGTTCGATCCTACGGATAAACCACTTGGTGT
>JAUDYJ010000017.1:135000-137500 GCA_030761175.1 Masticophis lateralis
GCGGCCTTGCGAGTAGACCGGGGTGGGACGGCTCCACTTTGGTCCCGGCGGCCCGCGGCCGGCGAAAGCCGCCGGTCTACCGAGCCGGGCCCCGGCGACGCGGAACGCGATGCCGGCTCCGGAGCCGCGGGCCCCGGTCGGGAACCTCGTTTACGCCGTCGCGGGTGCACGGGATCCCGGTTCCGGAGCCGCGGGCCTCGGTCCCGGACCTCGGCCGTCCCCTCGGTGCCCGTCCCGGGCGCCGGGGGCCTCCGGGGCGGGCGGACGTCCCTGTCTACCGGGACGCTCGGGCGGACCGGAGCCTTTCCGCCGCGGTGGGTGCGCGCGGGATCCCGGCTCCGGAGCCGGGGGCCTCGGCGGACCGGAGCGTTTCCGCCGTCCCGGGTGAGCGGGATCCCGGCTCCGGAGCCGCGGGCCTCGGTCCCGGACCTCGGCCTACCCCTCGGCGCCCGACCCGGGCGCCGGGGGCCTCCCGGGCGGGCGGACGTCCCTGTCTACCGGGACGCTCGGGCGGACCGGAGCCTTTCCGCCGCGGTGGGTGCGCGCGGGATCCCGGCTCCGGAGCCGGGGGCCTCGGCGGACCGGAGCGTTTCCGCCGTCCCGGGTGCGCGGGATCCCGGCTCCGGAGCCGCGGGCCTCGGTCCCGGACCTCGGCCTACCCCTCGGCGCCCGACCCGGGCGCCGGGGGCCTCCGGGGCGGGCGGACGTCCCGGTCTACCGGGACGCTCGGGCGGACCGGAGCCTTTCCGCCGCGGTGGGTGCGCGGGATCCCGGCTCCGGAGCCGCGGGCCTCGGTCCCGGACCTCGGCCTACCCCTCGGTGCCCGGCCCGGGCGCCGGGGGCCTCCGGGGCGGCCGGACGTCCCGGTCTACCGGGACGCTCGGGCGGACCGGAGCCTTTCCGACGGGGGTTGACCGCCCTCTGCGGTTCTGTTTCCCCGCCGCGATGTCGCGGGCGAGGGGGGTTCCTTCCGAGTGGACCGGGCCGGGACGCGTCCACTTTGCTCCCGGCGGGCCCCGGCCAGGAAACTGTCACGGTCTACTCGGTCCTGGACCTCCGGCGTCGCCCCGGTGCCCCCGCCGGGCCCCGGGGGCGTCCGCGCCGGTCAGACGTCCCGGTCTACCGGGGCTTCGTCCTTTTTTTTTTTTTTTTTTTTTCCCTTTTCTTTTCTTTTAAAATTTGACTTCTGTGCCGCCCTTCTCCGGAGACTCAGGGCGGCTTACCATTACAATGCGTTAAGCAATAGCCTTCCTACTTTTGTATATTTATACAAAGTCAGCTTATTGCCCCCACAAACTGGGTCCTCCATTTACCCACCTTAAGAAAGGATGGAAGGCTGAGTCGACCTTGAGCCTGGCTAGGATTGAACTCAGAGAAATTACAGGCAGCTGGTGTTAATTGCTGCCTTTAGTAGGAGGCATTAGCCCCCTACGCTACACAGGCTTTTCCCTGCAATGTCCCCCCTCCATCCAAGGACGATCTTTTTGTTCCGCCCGGCCGGGCTTTTTCAATGGGTTTTCATCTGGGATTTTTAAATTGGGGTGGTTTATGTTGAGCCAAATAATTGAATACTTTTCATTTTTAAACGGTTGTTTGTCTTGTGCTTTTCATTAGGCCGTGCACCGCCCCGAGTCCTTCGGGAGACCAAACTGTCCGTTTGGTGTGACGTACGACTGACTCCCCTTTGACTTTCGACACCTCAAGGTTGTCCGTACAATGTCCCCGATTTTCACCCTTCCGACGGCGTTTGGCGTTGTTTTCCAAAATGAACTTCTCGTAGGCCTATCGTTTCTCGTTTGAACTTCTCGAATGGATTGAATGTTTTCCTTCTTCTTGCCGAATTGCCGAATTCAGTCCGTTTCTAGTCAAGGAGAGGATTTTTATTTCTTCTTCCATTTCCGATGGCTTTGTCCATCTAGTCGTCCTTGCGTCCCTTTGTTCTTCCTGTCACTTCTTTCGCTCTCGCTCCCTCTCTTTTATTTGGCTCTCTTTCGGCCGTTTCTTTCTTCTCCTCCCGTCGTCCGTCCCCACTTTCGTCTCTCAATCTTTCCTGCTCTCGGTCATCTCGAGGTTGTTCCTCAAATCATTCCTCTTTCTCCGTGGAATCTAATCGGTCTCTTGGCTCTTGCCAGTTCGCCCGTTGATGTTTCTCCTATCTCTGCTCTCCGTGTCTCCTTGGTACCGGATTTTCCGGCGCATGACTTTTCCTGGGGGTAAAAAAAAAAATGTGGGGTTTGGGCTACACTTGCTGTATGAGACGACCTCTCTTCCAACGCACACCAAATAAAAATTAAAAAAACATCCGCTGGCTCACCCACAATGTAAAAGCCTCCTGCGCCAGACCCAAAACGGCCCCTGCAACAAGCAGGAACCTCACACGGCCACAAAAAGCCCCCCAAAACAACTTTCACGCTTTTACACGCACACAAAATTCCACGTCCAGCTTTGTGAGATTTTGTGCGTCGGCGTAGTTAGAGTGAAACGCTAGAGAAGGACACTA
>JAUDYJ010000017.1:150000-152500 GCA_030761175.1 Masticophis lateralis
CGGCCCGGGCGCCGGGGGCCTCCGGGGCGGCCGGACGTCCCGGTCTACCGGGACGCTCGGGCGGACCGGAGCCTTTCCGACGGGGGTTGACCGCCCTCTGCGGTTCTGTTTCCCCGCCGCGATGTCGCGGGCGAGGGGGGTTCCTTCCGAGTGGACCGGGCCGGGACGCGTCCACTTTGCTCCCGGCGGGCCCCGGCCAGGAAACTGTCACGGTCTACTCGGTCCTGGACCTCCGGCGTCGCCCCGGTGCCCCCGCCGGGCCCCGGGGGCGTCCGCGCCGGTCAGACGTCCCGGTCTACCGGGGCTTCGTCCTTTTTTTTTTTTTTTTTTTTTCCCTTTTCTTTTCTTTTAAAATTTGACTTCTGTGCCGCCCTTCTCCGGAGACTCAGGGCGGCTTACCATTACAATGCGTTAAGCAATAGCCTTCCTACTTTTGTATATTTATACAAAGTCAGCTTATTGCCCCCACAAACTGGGTCCTCCATTTACCCACCTTAAGAAAGGATGGAAGGCTGAGTCGACCTTGAGCCTGGCTAGGATTGAACTCAGAGAAATTACAGGCAGCTGGTGTTAATTGCTGCCTTTAGTAGGAGGCATTAGCCCCCTACGCTACACAGGCTTTTCCCTGCAATGTCCCCCCTCCATCCAAGGACGATCTTTTTGTTCCGCCCGGCCGGGCTTTTTCAATGGGTTTTCATCTGGGATTTTTAAATTGGGGTGGTTTATGTTGAGCCAAATAATTGAATACTTTTCATTTTTAAACGGTTGTTTGTCTTGTGCTTTTCATTAGGCCGTGCACCGCCCCGAGTCCTTCGGGAGACCAAACTGTCCGTTTGGTGTGACGTACGACTGACTCCCCTTTGACTTTCGACACCTCAAGGTTGTCCGTACAATGTCCCCGATTTTCACCCTTCCGACGGCGTTTGGCGTTGTTTTCCAAAATGAACTTCTCGTAGGCCTATCGTTTCTCGTTTGAACTTCTCGAATGGATTGAATGTTTTCCTTCTTCTTGCCGAATTGCCGAATTCAGTCCGTTTCTAGTCAAGGAGAGGATTTTTATTTCTTCTTCCATTTCCGATGGCTTTGTCCATCTAGTCGTCCTTGCGTCCCTTTGTTCTTCCTGTCACTTCTTTCGCTCTCGCTCCCTCTCTTTTATTTGGCTCTCTTTCGGCCGTTTCTTTCTTCTCCTCCCGTCGTCCGTCCCCACTTTCGTCTCTCAATCTTTCCTGCTCTCGGTCATCTCGAGGTTGTTCCTCAAATCATTCCTCTTTCTCCGTGGAATCTAATCGGTCTCTTGGCTCTTGCCAGTTCGCCCGTTGATGTTTCTCCTATCTCTGCTCTCCGTGTCTCCTTGGTACCGGATTTTCCGGCGCATGACTTTTCCTGGGGGTAAAAAAAAAAATGTGGGGTTTGGGCTACACTTGCTGTATGAGACGACCTCTCTTCCAACGCACACCAAATAAAAATTAAAAAAACATCCGCTGGCTCACCCACAATGTAAAAGCCTCCTGCGCCAGACCCAAAACGGCCCCTGCAACAAGCAGGAACCTCACACGGCCACAAAAAGCCCCCCAAAACAACTTTCACGCTTTTACACGCACACAAAATTCCACGTCCAGCTTTGTGAGATTTTGTGCGTCGGCGTAGTTAGAGTGAAACGCTAGAGAAGGACACTAAATCTCAGAAAGCTGCACTTTTATTTTTATTTTTAAGCTAAATTTAAAACTTCCTGGGCTAAAACGTAGACCTATCCTTTCAATGGCTAGGTCTAAAAAAAAAGAACAACTAAAAAACCCCGCTTTTAAAGCTCCCAAAGGGGAAAAAACACGTTAAGACTTGCAGACTTCAATTCCCAGAATTCCTCAGCCAGCTTTGCTTTGCTCCACAATGAGGTTTAGCTGCTTGCCGATGCAATGGATTGCAGGCAAGGCAAGGCAAGGCAAGGCAAGGCAAGGCAAGGCAAGGCAAGCGTCGCGGCGAGCAGCTAAGGTAAGCAAGCTGGAGGGGGGCGGGGGGGGGGATTTTTGCTACGTACCCATTAGCAGGCAAAAATTAGCAGCCGGGATGGCCAGCGTTGTGTAAAAGGAAAGTTTTTTTCCCTTTTACACAGCGCTTGGCCATCCAAGCTCTGGCGATCCCGGCTGAGTTGCCTGCTAATCAGGCAGGCAACTCAGCCGGGATGGCCAGCGTTGTGCAAAAGGGAGGTTTTCTTCTTTCCTTTCTCGCTTTCTTCCGTGGTTTCTGCTAATATCATTTCCGGAACGAGAACCCTAACCCCTAACTCCAAACCCCAACCCTAACCCTTAAAACGTCCGACTTCAAGGCGGGCAGACGGCCCGGACCGGAGTCTCTGTTTCCCTGCCACGACGGGTTGCTTTAAGTAGCCCGTTTTAAGTGAAAAGCTTCCATTCTCGCCTAGATCTCTGGCTATCGCGAGCCTTCCGATCCAAGCTCCGGCCGCAGTTCCAAGGGTCCCGCTTTCTCGGGAAGATGACGCTCT
>JAUDYJ010000017.1:165000-167500 GCA_030761175.1 Masticophis lateralis
CTGTCCGTTTGGTGTGACGTACGACTGACTCCCCTTTGACTTTCGACACCTCAAGGTTGTCCGTACAATGTCCCCGATTTTCACCCTTCCGACGGCGTTTGGCGTTGTTTTCCAAAATGAACTTCTCGTAGGCCTATCGTTTCTCGTTTGAACTTCTCGAATGGATTGAATGTTTTCCTTCTTCTTGCCGAATTGCCGAATTCAGTCCGTTTCTAGTCAAGGAGAGGATTTTTATTTCTTCTTCCATTTCCGATGGCTTTGTCCATCTAGTCGTCCTTGCGTCCCTTTGTTCTTCCTGTCACTTCTTTCGCTCTCGCTCCCTCTCTTTTATTTGGCTCTCTTTCGGCCGTTTCTTTCTTCTCCTCCCGTCGTCCGTCCCCACTTTCGTCTCTCAATCTTTCCTGCTCTCGGTCATCTCGAGGTTGTTCCTCAAATCATTCCTCTTTCTCCGTGGAATCTAATCGGTCTCTTGGCTCTTGCCAGTTCGCCCGTTGATGTTTCTCCTATCTCTGCTCTCCGTGTCTCCTTGGTACCGGATTTTCCGGCGCATGACTTTTCCTGGGGGTAAAAAAAAAAATGTGGGGTTTGGGCTACACTTGCTGTATGAGACGACCTCTCTTCCAACGCACACCAAATAAAAATTAAAAAAACATCCGCTGGCTCACCCACAATGTAAAAGCCTCCTGCGCCAGACCCAAAACGGCCCCTGCAACAAGCAGGAACCTCACACGGCCACAAAAAGCCCCCCAAAACAACTTTCACGCTTTTACACGCACACAAAATTCCACGTCCAGCTTTGTGAGATTTTGTGCGTCGGCGTAGTTAGAGTGAAACGCTAGAGAAGGACACTAAATCTCAGAAAGCTGCACTTTTATTTTTATTTTTAAGCTAAATTTAAAACTTCCTGGGCTAAAACGTAGACCTATCCTTTCAATGGCTAGGTCTAAAAAAAAAGAACAACTAAAAAACCCCGCTTTTAAAGCTCCCAAAGGGGAAAAAACACGTTAAGACTTGCAGACTTCAATTCCCAGAATTCCTCAGCCAGCTTTGCTTTGCTCCACAATGAGGTTTAGCTGCTTGCCGATGCAATGGATTGCAGGCAAGGCAAGGCAAGGCAAGGCAAGGCAAGGCAAGGCAAGGCAAGCGTCGCGGCGAGCAGCTAAGGTAAGCAAGCTGGAGGGGGGCGGGGGGGGGGATTTTTGCTACGTACCCATTAGCAGGCAAAAATTAGCAGCCGGGATGGCCAGCGTTGTGTAAAAGGAAAGTTTTTTTCCCTTTTACACAGCGCTTGGCCATCCAAGCTCTGGCGATCCCGGCTGAGTTGCCTGCTAATCAGGCAGGCAACTCAGCCGGGATGGCCAGCGTTGTGCAAAAGGGAGGTTTTCTTCTTTCCTTTCTCGCTTTCTTCCGTGGTTTCTGCTAATATCATTTCCGGAACGAGAACCCTAACCCCTAACTCCAAACCCCAACCCTAACCCTTAAAACGTCCGACTTCAAGGCGGGCAGACGGCCCGGACCGGAGTCTCTGTTTCCCTGCCACGACGGGTTGCTTTAAGTAGCCCGTTTTAAGTGAAAAGCTTCCATTCTCGCCTAGATCTCTGGCTATCGCGAGCCTTCCGATCCAAGCTCCGGCCGCAGTTCCAAGGGTCCCGCTTTCTCGGGAAGATGACGCTCTGCCAGCCAGAGAGAGAGAGGGATAACGAAGAAGGCAAAGACAAAGAGACCGACTGTGTCAAATTGAACCGTCGCAACACGACCGGAAGTACGGACAAAGAGAAAAGAAACCGAGAAGGAAAAGAGGGCGGGACGGGAAAAACAGAAAAAAATCGAAAGGATGACCCCGAGATGGAGAGTGGAAATCTAAGAAAGAGATGGAAAACAAGAAGACGTCCGGGACGAAATAAAAGATTTTGCGATTTTCAAACCCAAAAGAAGTCTCTCGGGCTTGACGTACAGCGAAAGGGCGCAGGAAAGGAAAGAGGAAGGACGGGTGAACTGTGGGAAAGAGAGGGCAGGATAGGAGAGTGCAGAATTTTAAAATACAAAAGAAAGGCAAAGAAGGAAAAGAGGGCGGCGGAGGAGAAAACCCTACGAAAAACAGAAACGATTGCACCGGGAGATCTAAGAAAGAGGGAAAAGGGACGGGAAAACAATCGAGGGCACAGCCTTCCCGATTTTGAAATACGAGAGAAGCGTAAGGAAAAGCGACGCCAAGAAAAGCGGAAGCCGTGGGAAAACCGTCCCGTGCTCCATCCTATTGGAGGTTGATAGAACGATAGGGTTCGATCCTACGGATAAACCACTTGGTGTGGGGGGGCGGGGGGGAGAGTGTCATCTTTGGAATATTTTAAACTCAATCCTTGAAACGTAAGGAAAAAGGGAAAAGAGGACAAAGCGAGACTATTTTAAGAACTCACGGGATCGGGTCCAATGAGAAAGGATCAAGGTGCGCGTGTGTGTGGATGGATAGATTAGATAGATAGATAGATAGATAGATAGA
>JAUDYJ010000017.1:177500-180000 GCA_030761175.1 Masticophis lateralis
CGGGCCTCGGTCCCGGACCTCGGCCGTCCCCTCGGTGCCCGTCCCGGGCGCCGGGGGCCTCCGGGGCGGGCGGACGTCCCTGTCTACCGGGACGCTCGGGCGGACCGGAGCCTTTCCGCCGCGGTGGGTGCGCGCGGGATCCCGGCTCCGGAGCCGGGGGCCTCGGCGGACCGGAGCGTTTCCGCCGTCCCGGGTGAGCGGGATCCCGGCTCCGGAGCCGCGGGCCTCGGTCCCGGACCTCGGCCTACCCCTCGGCGCCCGACCCGGGCGCCGGGGGCCTCCCGGGCGGGCGGACGTCCCTGTCTACCGGGACGCTCGGGCGGACCGGAGCCTTTCCGCCGCGGTGGGTGCGCGCGGGATCCCGGCTCCGGAGCCGGGGGCCTCGGCGGACCGGAGCGTTTCCGCCGTCCCGGGTGAGCGGGATCCCGGCTCCGGAGCCGCGGGCCTCGGTCCCGGACCTCGGCCTACCCCTCGGCGCCCGACCCGGGCGCCGGGGGCCTCCCGGGCGGGCGGACGTCCCTGTCTACCGGGACGCTCGGGCGGACCGGAGCCTTTCCGCCGCGGTGGGTGCGCGCGGGATCCCGGCTCCGGAGCCGGGGGCCTCGGCGGACCGGAGCGTTTCCGCCGTCCCGGGTGCGCGGGATCCCGGCTCCGGAGCCGCGGGCCTCGGTCCCGGACCTCGGCCTACCCCTCGGCGCCCGACCCGGGCGCCGGGGGCCTCCGGGGCGGGCGGACGTCCCGGTCTACCGGGACGCTCGGGCGGACCGGAGCCTTTCCGCCGCGGTGGGTGCGCGGGATCCCGGCTCCGGAGCCGCGGGCCTCGGTCCCGGACCTCGGCCTACCCCTCGGTGCCCGGCCCGGGCGCCGGGGGCCTCCGGGGCGGCCGGACGTCCCGGTCTACCGGGACGCTCGGGCGGACCGGAGCCTTTCCGACGGGGGTTGACCGCCCTCTGCGGTTCTGTTTCCCCGCCGCGATGTCGCGGGCGAGGGGGGTTCCTTCCGAGTGGACCGGGCCGGGACGCGTCCACTTTGCTCCCGGCGGGCCCCGGCCAGGAAACTGTCACGGTCTACTCGGTCCTGGACCTCCGGCGTCGCCCCGGTGCCCCCGCCGGGCCCCGGGGGCGTCCGCGCCGGTCAGACGTCCCGGTCTACCGGGGCTTCGTCCTTTTTTTTTTTTTTTTTTTTTCCCTTTTCTTTTCTTTTAAAATTTGACTTCTGTGCCGCCCTTCTCCGGAGACTCAGGGCGGCTTACCATTACAATGCGTTAAGCAATAGCCTTCCTACTTTTGTATATTTATACAAAGTCAGCTTATTGCCCCCACAAACTGGGTCCTCCATTTACCCACCTTAAGAAAGGATGGAAGGCTGAGTCGACCTTGAGCCTGGCTAGGATTGAACTCAGAGAAATTACAGGCAGCTGGTGTTAATTGCTGCCTTTAGTAGGAGGCATTAGCCCCCTACGCTACACAGGCTTTTCCCTGCAATGTCCCCCCTCCATCCAAGGACGATCTTTTTGTTCCGCCCGGCCGGGCTTTTTCAATGGGTTTTCATCTGGGATTTTTAAATTGGGGTGGTTTATGTTGAGCCAAATAATTGAATACTTTTCATTTTTAAACGGTTGTTTGTCTTGTGCTTTTCATTAGGCCGTGCACCGCCCCGAGTCCTTCGGGAGACCAAACTGTCCGTTTGGTGTGACGTACGACTGACTCCCCTTTGACTTTCGACACCTCAAGGTTGTCCGTACAATGTCCCCGATTTTCACCCTTCCGACGGCGTTTGGCGTTGTTTTCCAAAATGAACTTCTCGTAGGCCTATCGTTTCTCGTTTGAACTTCTCGAATGGATTGAATGTTTTCCTTCTTCTTGCCGAATTGCCGAATTCAGTCCGTTTCTAGTCAAGGAGAGGATTTTTATTTCTTCTTCCATTTCCGATGGCTTTGTCCATCTAGTCGTCCTTGCGTCCCTTTGTTCTTCCTGTCACTTCTTTCGCTCTCGCTCCCTCTCTTTTATTTGGCTCTCTTTCGGCCGTTTCTTTCTTCTCCTCCCGTCGTCCGTCCCCACTTTCGTCTCTCAATCTTTCCTGCTCTCGGTCATCTCGAGGTTGTTCCTCAAATCATTCCTCTTTCTCCGTGGAATCTAATCGGTCTCTTGGCTCTTGCCAGTTCGCCCGTTGATGTTTCTCCTATCTCTGCTCTCCGTGTCTCCTTGGTACCGGATTTTCCGGCGCATGACTTTTCCTGGGGGTAAAAAAAAAAATGTGGGGTTTGGGCTACACTTGCTGTATGAGACGACCTCTCTTCCAACGCACACCAAATAAAAATTAAAAAAACATCCGCTGGCTCACCCACAATGTAAAAGCCTCCTGCGCCAGACCCAAAACGGCCCCTGCAACAAGCAGGAACCTCACACGGCCACAAAAAGCCCCCCAAAACAACTTTCACGCTTTTACACGCACACAAAATTCCACGTCCAGCTTTGTGAGATTTTGTGCGTCGGCGTAG
>JAUDYJ010000017.1:192500-195000 GCA_030761175.1 Masticophis lateralis
GGTCCCGGACCTCGGCCTACCCCTCGGTGCCCGGCCCGGGCGCCGGGGGCCTCCGGGGCGGCCGGACGTCCCGGTCTACCGGGACGCTCGGGCGGACCGGAGCCTTTCCGACGGGGGTTGACCGCCCTCTGCGGTTCTGTTTCCCCGCCGCGATGTCGCGGGCGAGGGGGGTTCCTTCCGAGTGGACCGGGCCGGGACGCGTCCACTTTGCTCCCGGCGGGCCCCGGCCAGGAAACTGTCACGGTCTACTCGGTCCTGGACCTCCGGCGTCGCCCCGGTGCCCCCGCCGGGCCCCGGGGGCGTCCGCGCCGGTCAGACGTCCCGGTCTACCGGGGCTTCGTCCTTTTTTTTTTTTTTTTTTTTTTCCTTTTCTTTTCTTTTAAAATTTGACTTCTGTGCCGCCCTTCTCCGGAGACTCAGGGCGGCTTACCATTACAATGCGTTAAGCAATAGCCTTCCTACTTTTGTATATTTATACAAAGTCAGCTTATTGCCCCCACAAACTGGGTCCTCCATTTACCCACCTTAAGAAAGGATGGAAGGCTGAGTCGACCTTGAGCCTGGCTAGGATTGAACTCAGAGAAATTACAGGCAGCTGGTGTTAATTGCTGCCTTTAGTAGGAGGCATTAGCCCCCTACGCTACACAGGCTTTTCCCTGCAATGTCCCCCCTCCATCCAAGGACGATCTTTTTGTTCCGCCCGGCCGGGCTTTTTCAATGGGTTTTCATCTGGGATTTTTAAATTGGGGTGGTTTATGTTGAGCCAAATAATTGAATACTTTTCATTTTTAAACGGTTGTTTGTCTTGTGCTTTTCATTAGGCCGTGCACCGCCCCGAGTCCTTCGGGAGACCAAACTGTCCGTTTGGTGTGACGTACGACTGACTCCCCTTTGACTTTCGACACCTCAAGGTTGTCCGTACAATGTCCCCGATTTTCACCCTTCCGACGGCGTTTGGCGTTGTTTTCCAAAATGAACTTCTCGTAGGCCTATCGTTTCTCGTTTGAACTTCTCGAATGGATTGAATGTTTTCCTTCTTCTTGCCGAATTGCCGAATTCAGTCCGTTTCTAGTCAAGGAGAGGATTTTTATTTCTTCTTCCATTTCCGATGGCTTTGTCCATCTAGTCGTCCTTGCGTCCCTTTGTTCTTCCTGTCACTTCTTTCGCTCTCGCTCCCTCTCTTTTATTTGGCTCTCTTTCGGCCGTTTCTTTCTTCTCCTCCCGTCGTCCGTCCCCACTTTCGTCTCTCAATCTTTCCTGCTCTCGGTCATCTCGAGGTTGTTCCTCAAATCATTCCTCTTTCTCCGTGGAATCTAATCGGTCTCTTGGCTCTTGCCAGTTCGCCCGTTGATGTTTCTCCTATCTCTGCTCTCCGTGTCTCCTTGGTACCGGATTTTCCGGCGCATGACTTTTCCTGGGGGTAAAAAAAAAAATGTGGGGTTTGGGCTACACTTGCTGTATGAGACGACCTCTCTTCCAACGCACACCAAATAAAAATTAAAAAAACATCCGCTGGCTCACCCACAATGTAAAAGCCTCCTGCGCCAGACCCAAAACGGCCCCTGCAACAAGCAGGAACCTCACACGGCCACAAAAAGCCCCCCAAAACAACTTTCACGCTTTTACACGCACACAAAATTCCACGTCCAGCTTTGTGAGATTTTGTGCGTCGGCGTAGTTAGAGTGAAACGCTAGAGAAGGACACTAAATCTCAGAAAGCTGCACTTTTATTTTTATTTTTAAGCTAAATTTAAAACTTCCTGGGCTAAAACGTAGACCTATCCTTTCAATGGCTAGGTCTAAAAAAAAAGAACAACTAAAAAACCCCGCTTTTAAAGCTCCCAAAGGGGAAAAAACACGTTAAGACTTGCAGACTTCAATTCCCAGAATTCCTCAGCCAGCTTTGCTTTGCTCCACAATGAGGTTTAGCTGCTTGCCGATGCAATGGATTGCAGGCAAGGCAAGGCAAGGCAAGGCAAGGCAAGGCAAGGCAAGGCAAGCGTCGCGGCGAGCAGCTAAGGTAAGCAAGCTGGAGGGGGGCGGGGGGGGGGATTTTTGCTACGTACCCATTAGCAGGCAAAAATTAGCAGCCGGGATGGCCAGCGTTGTGTAAAAGGAAAGTTTTTTTCCCTTTTACACAGCGCTTGGCCATCCAAGCTCTGGCGATCCCGGCTGAGTTGCCTGCTAATCAGGCAGGCAACTCAGCCGGGATGGCCAGCGTTGTGCAAAAGGGAGGTTTTCTTCTTTCCTTTCTCGCTTTCTTCCGTGGTTTCTGCTAATATCATTTCCGGAACGAGAACCCTAACCCCTAACTCCAAACCCCAACCCTAACCCTTAAAACGTCCGACTTCAAGGCGGGCAGACGGCCCGGACCGGAGTCTCTGTTTCCCTGCCACGACGGGTTGCTTTAAGTAGCCCGTTTTAAGTGAAAAGCTTCCATTCTCGCCTAGATCTCTGGCTATCGCGAGCCTTCCGATCCAAGCTCCGGCCGCAGTTCCAA